>SNQJ01S0012762.1:11006-24970 GCA_010110895.2 Picea sitchensis | reverse complement strand
TTTAGTCTATTTGAAGGAAGTCAAAATCTCAGTCCCGATATCATAACGGATCGGTAACTGGTAATGTGTAAGGAAAGCCATAGCTAGGGTGTTGAAATCAGAGAAGAAACCTCGTGGCAATTCGATATACCACTTCGCAGTAGAACCGGTAAGGGTTCATTAAAAAAGACGTAAATGAATAGAGTCATCCATCAATGAATTGGATGAACACCATAGGTGAAAATTTATAACGTGATTGTTTGGGTCCTCTCCCACTTTGCCGTCAAATTTAGGAATGTCCGATGGAATCTTGGCTGGAATAACAGGCCATTGGGGAGAGTGACAAATAGGATCATTTAAAATCCTAGACAAATCCGACAAATCCAAAGTAGCAAGAAAAGGTAACTCTCGATTCACCTGTGGGTACTGGTGGCTTTGGGGTGGAAGCCCTGTCGGAAAACCAGTAGGACCATAAGCAGTCTACCCATAATGGGAAGACCCTGGCAGATTTGGTGGTGGTTGAAGAGGATAGTAGTTCCAGGGATTGTAACCTTGAGCGGGGACATGAGTTTGAGAATTCGTACCCAAAATGGGATTGGGTATACTTGGATATGGTTGGCTTATAGTAGGGACAGGCAACTGCTACCCCCCAGTCATTTGAGGAGGCTTTTGTATCATATGATTCCAATACTGGGCCAAAGAAGGAGGTATATTTTGTCCAAAATGTGGGGTTGGTCCCCCAATCGTAGGTGGATTTCCAACCGGAAGTTGTGTCCCAATTGAAGGTTGTGTAGTAATTGGAATGCGTCCAGTAAGAGGAAGTTGATTCATACCACCTTGTCCTCCAATGGGAATCTGCAAGTTTGGTGTAATGGACGGGATAGTGCCACTAGGATTAGGATTGTGAGTGGAAGAAAAGAAATGTCTTCCATAAGGAAATTGAGGGAGTGTCGGAATAAAACCGGGAATAGGGTGCCCAAGAAAAGAAGGACCACCTGGGGAGCCAGATGGGGTTTGCGGAGGTGTTGGAATAGAAGAATTCAACGCATGGTATCCGGGTGGTAGTGTCAGAGTGACATTGGGCGTTCGCTGTGTGTTTATAGGAGAAATACCATCCGCAGTGAACCCGGTTGGGACACTCGTAGTATTCGTGAGATGGGCCATTTTGGCAGGGACAATAAAGTGATAAGTGGTAGTCAACGGTACTGTCTCTATCTCAGAAAACACCGGAGGGTTGATTTTGGAGACTACAGGTGAACCAGGACCAAAAAGGTCCCTTCAAAAAACATCTGTAGACCAAAAAGGATCTTGGCCTTCTATGCTGGGAAAAGGCCCAACGAGTGATCCAGAAGATGTAACAACTAGTTCTCCGGAAGAATTCAGTCATATAAAAGGTCTCTTAGAACCACGATGAAGTCAAAAGTCCTCTCGAGTATTGGTAATTTGGAAAGGTTCTAGAGAGTCAGTTGGTTCCACTTGTGGTGTGGTGATAATTGTGGCTTCACTTTGTTGAGGAGAGCCCTCAGGTGTACCTGTAGGCAAGGGTTGAGAACCGTCCAGATGCTCTGGAGATAAACCTTGCATTCTATGTGAACGACGTAGAGGAGATATTGTAAATGAGTGACAAACTTCACGAAGAAAATCCTATGGTCAACTTCAAGAAACAAACCACACGCACTAGTAAACAAAATCTAGGAAGCAATCACTAGGCAAACAAGACCTTCTAATTTTGAAGCCACTAGTTGGTGATGAAATCCAACGTCGCAACAACGAGACGAGAAGGGGCAGGGCTAGGGTGGAAAAGTTACACTGATGACCTACTTAACAGACTTACACCCTGGTGCAAGCTCCCACACATAATCATGGGCATACCCTCCAAGGAGCCCGAGTGGTTTTGGTCAACATCAATTCTAGGTACCGTGAAGACTTTCCCCTCCATAGTCACCTCGGGTAAGAACCTAGAAATATAGGCCACTATGGTCACCACCAACAACAATAAAGCCTGGGTAAACAGTCGACAATCCAATCCACACGCAAGGGCAGGGCATCTAGCCCGAAATCAACTCAAAAGGCTTCCACTCATCATTGTGGGTATACCTCCGAGTGATCCTTGTAATACGTGCAATCTATACACTGATACCAAAAAAGCAGGGTGAGTAACTCTACCAATACAAATGCGACCTCCTGTTTGACCCTTGTGTGAGAAGGGCTTCCCAGGACAATATGTTGCAAATGGAATTTAACACTCCCTAACACAAGATGCTATTGTGTGTTTTGTGCTTTTGGAGAGTGTATCTCTCTTCCTACTCGAAAGCGCTAGCCTAGCTAAATGTTGGTGTAATAGAGCCCTATAAAAGAGTTACTAGATAAATTTTATGATTACGCAGTGTTATTAAGAGCTGTTATTTACTCAAAGGTAACGGAAATGAAACTTATGTTGTATGACTCTGACCCAACAATGCAAGGATGAGAATGAAATATATCACTTTTCATTCAATGAATCCTATGTATGGGAGAGGGAGAAAGTTTTCCAGATCAACCTTGAACTACAATGCAAAATTTTCTTTAAAATGCAAATACAAACAATCACTTATCAAATGACAACTCTCTATTGTGTCTTTTTCAAATACTTCAACAATCTCAATAATTTGATTTTCAATGTTTTCTAAAACGAAAAGAATTTTTTGAAAGAAAAACTTGTTGTTCAGTTTTCAAAAAAGGACCCACACTATGACAACGAGAGTACAGAAAATCAAAAAACCAAATGAACAAGCAATGATAAACACCCAATCCACTCTTTCAACGAAAACAAAAATAAAGAGCAAACCAATTTATTCTTTTCAAATGTAAAAGAAAAATGATCTTTCAAACCAATAAGCAAATGAGAAAAACCAAGAACTCAACTTTCAACCAATCACTTCTTCTTAACTAATCAAGCACACTTAGAGTCTGAAATCAGATAGAATGGTTTTGCCAAGAAAAGTCAAGAAACGAAAGTCAAGACACAAATGACAAGAAAAGCCTTGAAATCTTAAAACTATTTAGACATGCAAACGAAGACAAGAAAGATATCAATCAATGGATCAAGAAACTATTATGAGGCAATCAAACTAATCTGGGCATTTAAAAATACCAAAACTCAAATCCAAACTTTTGAAAAATGGTGTTCGCAGGCAGGCAATAATACACAGTGTGAGAATCACTTATTCTTGCAGGTGACCCTTGAGCAGGGTGTGAGAACCTCACACTGAAACCTAAAGGAAAAGTACGAACTCTACCTATTCTCACAGGCTACAATGAAGTACAGTGCGAGAATGCCTGAACATAGTCAAAATTTTGAAAAATGAAGAAAAATTGAAAAAGGCTTCTGGACCCAGAGGGTCTATCAGGATATCCTGAAGACTGAGAGATTGATAGGACAGGAGAAAAGTAAAACCAGAGCAAATGGCCACAAAAAAATATTAAAAGCCACAAAGAAAATGGGATTGTTCCCTAGTTGAGTCGCCAATTTTGTTATTGGATAAATCCATAAGTGCGGACACAAACCGATCTCCCTAGATCCACCTGGATCTAGAACAAAGCAAGACATAACATGACTCTTTCCCTAGAATCTAACCATTGAATTAAATAGGAGGCAATAACAAAGAACATACCTTATTATCGCTTCCTATAGTATTTGTTGCTCCCACTTCGCTCCAGTGCTCTTGTGTAGCCAAGACCAAGACAACACAAACCAACCAAAGTGAAGAAAGCAAAATCTATTCAACAGTCAATCTATGTATATGATCAAGGATTTATACAATAAAGTGGAATTAGCTTTATGGGAAAGGGACATATTACTGTATCATATTAATGGAAAGTAAAGATTACAACCTGAGCCTTGATGTCACAAACTTCCTTTCCATGTCCCTTGGCTCCGATACACACATTTGCTCACTTGCATGAAGAAGATCAACTCCTTTGGATGAACTTGCTGGAGCCTCCTAGCTGTTGTAGCATCAATCCTTCACACAATTCTTTCACCAATTCTCCAATGAATCTTGCTTAACCTTTTCCATGAGAATTCACTCAATATATAGGAGAGAATGAATTAGTTACTTGGATAAGAATGATCCCAAAATATTAGGGAATCCAGTACTAGGATAACGATTCGAATGCCATCTCATCCTTCTAGAATATTCCCTTCTAGAAGCATCGAGAATTCATCTTTTTCCTTGCTTTAGAAAAAGTTCGCACCCTAGCAGTTCAACACAGTGTGAACTTCTCGCACCTTGGCTTAAGGTAGCCTGCGAGAATCATGCATTCTCGCAGGAAAATATACTAGCAGCCTGCGAACAGTCTTCAAAAATGAGTTTTCTGGAAGAGATGAAAATAACTTTTTCTGAGGAGAAAGTTCTTATGAAGAGCATGAGTACACCATCATCATGATGACCAAAATCATGGGTAATACATCTACACTCAATTCAACTAGTCAAACTGAAGTGTCAACTGAAACAGAATATTCTCCAGGTGAAATATTCTCCCTTAAAATATAGGAGACTGGATAATGACTAATTATGACTAATAAACAAGGAATAACCTTAGGAAAAATAAATCCTACGTGTGTGTGAAGTAACTCCAACAAACAGGATGGTAAGAATATTAACATAATTACTATAGGTGTATCTAAGATAGGAGAAGATGAAACAAAGAAGGATCAAGAACAATACTAGTGGGCCAGGAAGAATACATTTCTTGAACAAAAGTTTGATGTGCGGAAAGAAAAAGAGATATTCCAGGAATTTCGGTAGAATATTTTGAAAGAAAATATTGTGTCTACTTCAGGAATGAAGCCGGTAGATGAGATAACAATGTATGACATGCCTCCATTATTTGGTCAGACTAGAAAAGAGCAACCTTAATAGTAATTAATTAACTTAATAAATTGTTTGGGGTCGTGTGTAAAATTGTTGAATGATATAAATTCTTTACAAGTACTCCATAATTTGCTAGAAAAGTGTCATCCAAAGGAAGAATAGGTAAAGACATTGAATATCATAGGAGATTTCAATATGGGGGATATCATACTAGACTTTGGGTCTGAAGTCAATGTTTTTCCAAAGAAGACTTGGGAAGCTATGAGAGAACCTCAATTGGGGTATTCACTTATTTAGGTGAATTTGGAAAATCAACATAGAGTAGTGCCAATTGGTAGGTTCAAGGGGATTCTGGAAGATCTAGATGGTGTGTGCACTGTGGAAGAATTTGAAGTTATTGACATAGTAGAAAACACTTCGTCATATCCAACTTTGTTGCTTCTGGATTGGGCTTTTGATAAATAGACTATTATCAAATTGAAGACACGAAATATGATCTTTGAATAAGGAGAATACAAATTTATTGTGCCATTGTATCCCTCAGAAGGAGGAAGGTATGTGGAACCTGCGACATACAATATTCTTACTGAATATGTGAATCAATTATACATAACTAGTGCATGTGAAGAGGATTATATCAACCCAACTGCAGATGGCATGCTCAATTGGAGGATTATTATTTCTTGCACTTCATACTCTGACACAAGATTGAAAAATTGATAGCAGTGAATACATTAATTATCTACCAAGAGATGCACCATAATGACGCACATGTTGATATGGATTGGCTCAGAGGTATGAGAGTCTCCTACATTTTATGGTATGAATGAATTAGAAGAGATTTTGATGAAATTTGAACTAGAAGTAGTAGAAACTCATAGATTACTAGTATTATATATTTCTTTGAAAGATACACCTTCCCATTGGTGGGGCACACACAAGGATAAGATCAAGAATTGGTTTTAGTCCAAACAATTACTGCATATCAAATTCGACACAGAGCAGGAGAATCTAGATGAGGATAAATATGAGGAATTTTGAAAACCTTAAGAACACGTAGCTAATTGCATGGTTAAATGGATATTAGTACCACTAGAAGAATGACCACACCATTTTATTCATACACTAGAAGAAATTCCAAAGAAATGGTACACAGAATAGGAACAAGATAGAGAAATGACAAACTGGGAAGAGATACAACACAATTTTGTAGTAACATTTTCCTTTGAACACGGGAGTCCAGAGATAGATACAACATTGAAAGTAGTAAGAGATAGGATATTTTAAGAACCATAATTTGAAATAATCCCAGCATATCTGAAGAAGGATAGACAAACAATTAAACAATTGCTACATTGTTATCATGTCGCAAAAGAAGAAGATCCAACAGAAGATAATCCACGCAATATACAGATCCTTGAAGTGGAAGGTAGAAGGGAATTAGAAGGTCCCAATCTAGATTCATAAGATTATTCTGCACCACTAAAGATCAAGAAGGTAAACATTCGAACTACATAAAAATTAAAGATGACAAGTATTGGAAATTATTGGGTTAACTAGATAATAGAAAGGATCACAAAATTACTGCGTGAATACAATGACTTATTTCCAATGACATTCTCATAGATGAAGGGATTAGAAGGAGACCTAGGAGATATTAAGATCCCTTTGAATCTATAAGACATACCTATCAGACATAGACCTTACAAATTGAACCCAATATATAAATAGAAATTGAAGACAAAAAATGATAAAATGCTACAAGTTGGTGTTATAGAACCTATGGAAGAATTAGAATGGATCAAGCCTATGGTGGTACAGGAAAAGAAGCAAGGAGGGATTAGGATTTTTGTATATTTGATAAAGTTGAATGATTCTTTCCTACATGATCATTTTCCTACCCCATTTACAGATGAAGTTTTGGAGAATGTAGGGGGTCAAGAAGCTTATTATTTTACAGATGGACTCTCAGGATATCATCAGATATGGATCACACCAGAAGATAGAAACGACTACATTTTCTACAGAGTGGGGATCATTTCAATATACATTTATGCCATTTGGATTGAATAATGCACTAACAATTTTTTCAAGTGTAGTAGTAGCATATTTTAAGGACTTCATTCATAATTTTTTGGAGATTTACTTGGACAATTGGACCTTGTTCAGTTTGTTTAAGGATCATGTGGAAGTATTAAGGCTGATGTTATATATATGCAGACAATCTAACATATCATTGAATATTAAGAAATGTATTTTTAGTGCACCTTTTGGTAGTTTTTTAGGACACATGGTGTGTAAATAGGGTCTACTGGTTGATCCTACTAAAATTACTATCATAGTTAACTTACCACCACTGATGTCATTGCACCAATTGATAAGTACACTTTGTCATATAGGATATTACAAGAGGTTCATAAGGGGATATGCACAAATTACTCTTCTAATGGATAAGTTGGTGAAGAAAGACACTAAGTATCAATGGAATGATGAATGCCAACAAAGTTTGGATATCTTGAAGGAGAATATGGTTACCGCGATTGATCTGAAAATAGTGGAATGACTTGTTATGCTATGCAAGCACCCTCTACTTCATTAAAATAAACTTTTCAGGACCTTGCTCAATGCGTTAAAATATGCAAGATAAATTATGTCCCAAGTTTATGCATCTTCTCTTAAATGTTTATGTGTGAGGTCTTTATAAGATTAAAAATGTTGTTTTAAATAAATACAACAGAAAAATAACTTGCAGAAAATAAACCATCAAACTCACAACAATAAAATGATGATAAAGTAGTTCACCCCTCTCTAGGCTACATCTCCTTGAGCCTCCATCAATGGACTTGGATCTTTGGGATTAATTTGTAAAAGATTCTTTTACAAGATGTTGCTCAAATATAATGGAAATACTGACTATACCATTGGTTTCAGAATACATAAAACCCCCAAAAATGACTAATAAACTCTGAAAATGGATCATGGCTCATCCGGGCATGACCTCTTCTACATGTGGCCTTAATATTCCCTGAGATTCCTTGTGGAAAAAACACCTGTAAAAGTCCTCAAATGGATCTGAAACCTATCCCAATGTGTTCAGAGCATAAAAATTAGCCAAAAATGACTATTCAGTCACAAAACACAGACTTTGGCTCATCTGAGCATGACTTCAATCAATGAGGGCTTCAAGCTCCCTGAAGCTCTCTGAAACTTCAATGGTGAAAAAAATGCATATGAAGTCTTCAAATGGATTTTAAAATAGTGCCAATGGATTAAGAATGTCCAAAAATCCCTAGATGGGCTTTTTTGGCACCTCATTTGGCAAAAAAATGAGGAAGATAGGCCTCCTACCATTTTCTTCCTTCAAGCTTCTTGTCTTTGGTTCACCAAAATGCACCTTCGTACGTCCGACCTAGATCACATGCTCAAAATTGTGCTAAAACCTAGCACCGATGCATAACCGTAAAACAGGCGAAACTATAGGATGGTTAGGGCGCGCCCAACCCCTAACCACCAAAACCATGGGCATATGGGTCACCATGTGACCACGTCCTAGTGCATAGATAGGCACCCGTTCCTAGGCGTGACATGTGGTGGTGCATAAAACTTAACCATTTGAAACAATAACCGTGTGCAAACTTCCGTGTGTAGAAAGGTCACATGGGCGGATATAAAACCGAGGGGTGCACATATAGACTCTCGCAGATTGTCAACTGGTCATATGCATTGCTAATACAACCGCGGGATAACCATTTGAAAAATTTGAATTCATGCGCAACCGCATAGAGTTGGGTCATATGTATTACAATACAACTGAAGGTTGGGGCTAAGCCCTAGCCCGACCCCCGCACCAAACTAAACAATAATCAAACTTAAATATAATCGAAACCATATATATAATAAGTAATACTGTGTGGCGCGTCGGTTGGGTGGCCTTTGCCAAAGATTTTCCATGGTGGGTATTTCCAGGGTTTGATCCCCACAGACTCCATAAATTTTTTGAACAACCAAACCATATCATAATAGGGTGCCATGTGGCATCCCATGACTGGGCCACCTGGCACCAAACCACTTGACCAAAAAGATGCCACGTGTCCACTAATGATTAGCCCACATCTGCGAATAATCGATTTCCACATCATCAACTAAAACCTGAGTGTACATACATGCCACATCATCATACGGCCTCTGCCACATCAACATCCGTACGGACTGTACAGACTGTACAGTCAACACATTGTTTTTTGCCTGTTTGACGATTCGAACAAAACGCAACATCTCACTCATTCGACGTCTGTTTGAACCCAAACGAGTTGTGTTGGGTTCGTGACGTCGAGGGATATCCACCCATTTCTTTTGAGGCAATTCTAAAAACTTTTATTTTTGAGCAAAATTTTGTCCCCTAGTCCAGATTTTGATCACACCTTCCGACTAAAAGGCTTTTGGACCCACAAAAGCTTATGACTATCTGTCTAATCTTCAATACTCTTTTGCTTCCAAGTTCTATCAACTAATTCTACTTGAAAGGTCTTTTTGACAATAACTTGGATACCTTGACATGCCTTGCACTGCAACTGGCTATGTCCCTCAACCACTGTTCTTTGGCTGCTACTGACCCACTATTCTCTTTGTGTTTGGAATACTGCCAGCCTTCCCACTGAGAATCAAGTCCCTCTTTTGAAATTTTTGGTGTCAACACAATCCGCTCTCCAATGGCTGCAAAAAATTTCCTGTGACATCTTGTCACAAACCAAGAAAAACCATCAATCCTGAAAACAAATTTATACAAGACAGAAAATAATTCCAAAAAATTCTTTTTGCTCTTCAAGAAAACGGTCACATCTTGTACTTCATCAAAGCACATGGCGTTTTCCTACATCTTGGTGTACTAAAAAATCAACTTACAAACCAACAAACACCATCGACTAAACATAAGTCAAAAAACATGATCGACACAACATAATCGTCAAGACAACATCGACATAAGTCGAGACTCATTTGAAACATATCGACCTTCCCAATGACAAGTCGACATTCATGATACACAACCATGTTACAATCATGAATCACTCATAATGAACTATCACCAAGCTCATTGTTTACGCACACACAAAAACACATGCATGTGCATGACTCTTCAACTCTCCTTCAAGTACAAACATAAGTACATGAACTCGAAACATGTGTCTATATAAAAGATCAATATGAAAAAGATATATGGCTATAACAAGTGAGCATCATACGCCTCTTTTACATCCTCCTGGCGAAGTTGTGCAACAAACAAGAATGCCTTCAAATGAATTGCATTCACATGCAACTTGCATCATACAAATTGTGATAAACTACTGCAACTTGTCATACTCTCAACATAAATGGATACATAAGGCTGAAATGTGCATTTATAATAGAAAAATGCAATCCTTACTTGGTCAAGAAATCCAACCATTTCTTACCAAACCAACTCAATGGTGAATTCTTCTGCTGAAAATCGTCCTCTTGTGAATCTTCTTGACTCACATCAATGATGGAATATCCTCTTCCATTCTTTCCAATCTCTTTATCCCTTTTCTTCTTATGTTGTGGTTGAGTGGTTGAATGCAATGTCCAACATTGGTCAATGAGATGACCCCTCTTTTGGCAATGAGTGCAAATCTTTTGCATCCTCTTTTCAAGGTGTCTTTGCTTGGAAAGTTTCCCGAAAGTGGTCAATCTTTTTCAACATTTTGAAACATGATGATTATATAAACCACAATATGTAAATGGATTTTATCTTCCATTTTTACATGCTAATTTATCATGATTAACATAATCAAAAGCAACTGAATGATAGGTATAATTATACCTTGAACATTCACCTTTATCGCCTCTTTGAGGAGGTTAATTTGAAGAGTTTCAAGCTCTCCTTTGAAGACAAACAACAATGTTCTTGTCTTCATGGCTGTCATAAATCTCTTGTTTCACACATTTTCATTCATCTTGAACACAATATTTGCATGCTGGAGGGATTGAACTTGCAACAAAAGTTCTTGAACTTGAAACAAAATTTGTTCTTGGAACTTTTTCCCTTGTCTCCTCAACTTTGAAATTTGCTCCATCTCTTTGTTCCAATACCACAATACTTGGGCCTCTCTTCAACAACAATAGGCTCAACAATGCCTTGTGCATTCTTGCTTAAACCTATACCTTCATAGCCCATTTTTAACAATAACTTGGACCCTAGTCCTCTAGTGTGATTTTCAAAAACACCAAAGAATTCATCTTGAGAGGAATTTTAAGATAAACTCACATTACATACCTCATGTTCATGCATGTACTTGTCAAGGGTTTCCTTTGCCTCATGGAGTTGAGTCTCCATCTCATGCAACTTTTCAAGAAGTTGGTCTTTCTCCTCCTTCATGGCCATTAACTGCTCTTCAAGATCAATTCCCTCTTCTCTATCTTCCCACAACTCTTGTACCATATCTCTCTTGGTTGCAAACTCCTTCAACATCTCTTTGTCAAAGAACTTGGATAATGAAGATGTATGTGAACTATCAATTTTTGAAGCTTCCTCCATCCTTTCAAGATATCAAACTTCAACACAAAACTTGCACAATAATACCAACGACTAAATCTCTAGCTATCAATGGAAATCACATGAGAAAAACAAACTAAGCTCTGATACCACTTGATCTGAAAATAGTGGACTGACTTTTTATGCTATGCAAGCACCCTCTACTTCATTAAAATAAACTTTTCAGGACCTTGCTCAATGTGTTAAAATATGAAAGATAAATTATGTGCCAAGTTTATGCATCTTCTTTTAAATGTTTATGTGTGAGGTCTTTTTAAGATTAAATATGTTTTTTTAAATAAATACAACAGAAAAATAACTTGCAGCAAATAAACCATCAAACTCACAACAATAACAAGATGATAAAGGAGTTCACCCCTCTCTAGGCTACATCTCCTTGAGCCTCCATCAATGGACTTGGCTCTTTGGGATTAATTTGTCAAAGATTCTTTTACAATATGCTTCTCAACTCCAATGGAAATAATGACTGTACCATTGGGTTCATAATACATAAAACCCCCAGAAATGACTAATAGAACTCTAAAAACGGATCATGCCTCATCCGGGCATGACCTCTTATACATGTGGCCTTAAGATTCCCTGAGCTTCCTTGTTGAAAAAACACCTGTAAAAGTACTCAAATGGATTTGAAACCTATCCCAATGTGTTCAGAGCATAAAAATTAGCCAAAAATGTCTATTCTGTGAGAGAAAATAGACTTTGGCTTATCTGAGCATGACCTCAATCAATGAGGGCTTCAAGCTCCCTGGAGCTCTCTGAAAATTCAATGGTGAACAACCTACAAAGGAAGTCTTCAAATGCCTTTGAAAACAGAGCCAATATATTCAGAACGTCCAAACAACCCTAGCTGGGCTTTTTCGGCACCTCATTTGGCCAAAAAATGAAGAAGATAGGCCTCCTGCCATTTTCTTCCTTCAAGCTTGTTGTCTCTGGTTCGCCAAAACACACCTCTGTACGTCCAACCTAGCTCACGCACTCAAAATCGTGCTAAAACCTATCACCGACGCATAATCGTAAAACGGGCAAAACTGTAGGACGATTAGGGCGCACCCAACCACTAACCACCAAAACCATGGGCATATGGGTCACCATGCGACCACGTCCTAGCGCATAGATAGGTACCCGTTCCTGGGTGTGACATGTGGCAGCGCATAAAAATTAACCGTTTGAAACCATAACCGTGTGCAAACCTCTATGTGTATAATGGTCACATGGGCGCATATAAAACTGGGGGTGCACATACAGACTCCCACGCATTGTTAACTGGTCATATGGATTGTTAATACAACCATGGGCTAACCATTTGAAAAATCCAAATTTGCACCCAACCGTGTAGAGTCGGGTCACATGTATTACAATACAACCTCGGGTTGGGGCTAAGCCCCAGCCCGACCCTCGCGCCAAACTAAACAATAATCAAACTTAAATATAATCGAAACCATATATATAATAAGTAATATTGTGTGGTGCGTCGGTTGGGTGGCCTTTTCCAAATATTTTCCATGGTGGGGAGGTCAGGGGTTCGATCCCCATGGACTCCATAAAATTTTTGAACAACCAAACCATATCATAATAGGGTGCCACGTGGCACCAAACTAATTGATCAAAAAGATGCCACGTGTCCACCAATGATTTGCCCACATTTGCCAATAATCGATTGCCGCATCATCAACTTCTACCTCAGTGTATGGACATGCCACATCATTGTACAAACTCTGCCATGTCAGCATCCATACGGACTGTACGGACTGTACAGTAAGCACATTTTTTTTTTACCTATTTGACGATTCGAAAAGAATGCGATATCTCACTCATCCGATGTTCGTTTGAACCCAAATGAGTTGCGTTGGGTTCGTGACAATGAGGGCTACGCACCCATTCGTTTTGAGGCAATTCTGAGAACTTTAATTTTTGAGAAAATTTTTGTCCCTTGGTCCAGATTCTGATCACACCTTCCCACTGAAAGGATTTTGGACCCACAAAATCTTATGATTATCTATCTGTGCTCCAATACTCTTCTGCTTCCAAGTTCTATCAAATGATTCTACTTGAAAGGTCTTTTTGACAATCACTTGGATACCTTGACATGCCTTGCACTGCAACTAGCTATGTCCCTCAACCACTATTCTCTGGCTGCTGCTAACCCATTATTCTCTTTATGCTTGGAATACTGCCAGCCTTCCCACTGAGAATCAAGTCCCTCTTGTGAACTTTTTTGTGTCAACACAATCCGCTCTCCAATGGCTGCAAAAACTTTCCTGCAACATCTTGTCACAAACCAAGAAAAACCATCAATCTTGAAAACAAATTTATACAAGACTGAAAATCATGCCAACAAAGTATTTTTTCTCTTCAAGCAAACAAATGCATCTTGTACTTCATCAAAGCACATGGCATTTTCCTGCATCTTGTTGTACTCAAAAATCAACTTACAAACCAACAAACACCATCGATTAAACATAAGTCGAAAAACATGATCGACACAACATAGTCGTCAAGAAAACATAGACACAAGTCGAGACTCATTTGAAACATATCGACCTTCCCAATGACAAGTC
>SNQJ01S0012761.1:55656-82024 GCA_010110895.2 Picea sitchensis | reverse complement strand
TAGGATCATATTATCTCATCTCTTATTGTATTCTAAAGTGGGCATATTGTAAAAGGAGGTTTCCCCCTCGAAGTGGACTATAATTATTGATTTTATATCATTTTTAAGGCATTGGATCATAACATTTGGTATCAGAGGTCATTGATCCTAGGGTTTTTCTTCTACACACAAGTCATCTTATAATTTTTTTTGATAACATCTGTTCAGGGACGATTCATACCATGAAACTTGGAGGTTATTCATAGGACATATCAAGGTATCTGTGGTAAAAATTTTAACTTATGGGTCATCATACGTTTGGAGAAATACCCTGTGGAAAATAGGGTATTTGACTAGTCCTATTAACTAGTCTCAAACATGTGTTCCTGGTAAAATTGTCATATCTTCTTCAACGAAGATACAAATTGACTGACACTAGTTGCATTGGAAAGAGGACTATTTGCAGTGTTTTTGGTACAATTTTCAGAATTGGATATCAAATATCGTGTGTGAGGAACACTGCACAAGCTCACTCTCCTGGAAAGGAAAAAAATCAGCAAGGTGTGGGGAAGTTACCCTAAATTCCACTTGGCACATCCAATTTTGATTAGACCTATGAAATTGAAGAGAGGACATATAAAAGTACTACATGAAGAAATTTCGTACTCAAAAGGGTCGTAATTTCATAATTACGACATAAGGAAGGTCGACCAGGAGGATAGACTCCAAATTAAGGGTTGAAAGGTACGTAACTTACAATCGACATAACTTTTTATTGGAAGATATGTTTCTAGTGATTCAAAATTTGGGATAAATATAGAATAAAGGATTATTACTATTATTATTCTATATGGGTCCCAAAAAATATGACAACACCAATTAAACCTCCAAAATTCTTATTTATTACTTGAGAATAAAATGAGGACATACATAACAGGTTGTCCAAATTGGAGGAACAAATTAATGAATTGAGTGACAAGTCTAATAATTGGGTAAACTCACAAAGAAAAATTCAAGAAATAGAAATGAAGATGGATGAAAATAAAGAAGAAATAGAAAATTCCATGAAGGAAATGCAAAATTTCATGTCTTCCATCTGTCAAGCTCTAGATGAGAGACACCCTAAAGGAGATATCAAAATGAAAGGAACTCAAGAAAATAAAGGTATTATTCATGTTAAATAAACTACCAATAATAAGCCATTTTCAACTAGTGAATATAACTCTAATAGTGTATTTAATTATGGTGGGGGTCCTAAATTCAACTTTCCCAAGATTGATTTAAAGAAGTTTGATGAAACATAGGTCTTTACCTGGGTGAACCAAATGGAGCAATATTTTGAACTACATAATATTATGGATGATAAGAAAATGATTCACATAGCAACTTTTAACTTTGAAATAAAACCATATCAATGGTATCAATGGATAGAGAGAAGACAACCCCCTCTTTATCATTATACATGGGGTTTATTTACAAGATACTTAGAAGCACAATATGGGAAAGTGTGGGAACAAGACCACTTCAGTCAATTTACAAGAATCATGCACTTAGGTGATATTGAAGATTATAATTCAAAATCTCAGGTATTGTCCACAAGGTTGGATGGCATAAGTGATAAAAAATTGTTGGAAGCTTACATGGGTGGTGTTAGTCTCTAATTTTTATTTTGATTAGTGAGAAAACCTAATCCTAAACCCTTCCTACCTGCACTTCATTGTTAGCTTTCATTTGATTTTAATCCTTGTTTTCAGCTTGTTATGATTTGCATTTTAGTTTTTTTTGAATAATTTCTTGAAGTCTGGAGATTTAAGACATGGTTTTAAAAGATGTGTCACTTCACATGGCTATTTGAATTGTTCAAATTCAAATCTATTCTAGTCATCAATAGCGCTACCAGAATAACATTATTCTCGTAGCGCAAATATAATCATGCCTTAATATGCACCTGCCACCCTGATTTCGTTATGATTGCACAGATCATGGACTAAGAGTTCGCATGTGTCCCAAGATATCTATCAAGTCATTTTATAATTCAAACCATTACATGATCGGATTGTCCTGTACCTGCAACTGACTCATTCCAAATCGTTCAATTCCCAAAGAACACTATTTGAACCCGTCACTTGTCATTTTGATTTTGCTGAATTATAAGCGTAGGTGTTTTTCTCAGAAGAACTGTTATATGTTAACAATTGTATTTTGTAAATTAGAATTCGAGCAATGCCAGTTGTAGCATTGGGTTTTATGGTGCCTAAGAGGAGTGGGCACGTGGTCAGATTGGAACCTAAGGGTGCCGATCTTCTTGAAGCATTTCCGCAGATGGCGCAGAGATTTAGAGATGCTAGCTGGTTTGAATTCCTCACTACTTTCCAAGGACATGATGAATTGGTCTCTATGACATTTTCCCAGAACTTCAATGGTTTCGAAGTGGAGATCGGAAAATTGCTAATGCTAGTGACATAACAAACAATTGCCAAAGCTTGTAGGTTGGTGGTTGGAGGAGAACGATGGTGGAAGAAAGAGCATGTAGTTACAGAGTTTGTCAATCAATTCTTACTTCCAGATAAGCAAAACCAAAATTGGAGAAAGGGAGTTCCTCATAGCTGGATTAGACCAGAATGACACACTGCTCTAATAATTATCCATAGGTATATCACCTGCAAAGGCATATTCTCATTGATTTATATCTATTACATTAGGTTATTAATGCATCTAAATGGTGATTATCCTTTAATTCTGCCTTACTTCCTACTCAAAATCTTGGAAAAGATGTCAAAAAGAATGCAGTCACACCCTTCCAAAGAAAAGAGTAGCATGTTTCATCAGGTCTTAATTAAGACTCTAGTAGTGTCTGTTCTGAGAGAAATACATAAACCCTGGAGTTGGCTCATGCAATCCTTAAATCCTGACCCACAGTCCAGCAAACAGAAGAGAGGAAAAAGGAAAAGGGTTACACAGAAACAAAATATTTCAGTTCATGAAACCCCTGCTAAAGAATAAATTCCTGCTATCAGGGTAACGAGGAACAACAGAGGTAATAGACCAAAATTGGATCCAGAAATTGAAATGTTTTCTGAGACAGATGTTAAAATGGAGGAAGGATCAGATAAAGATTATGATATTCAAACTACAGTCAAGCATGAATCACCATCAACCACTAAGAAAGGTGTTGTAGTTAAAAGGATGAAGAATAAAGGTGTACCAGTGTTTCAAAACCCTAGAAGGAATTCTACTAGGGTTACCAACAAATACAAGTTGAAGTCCAAAGCCATGTTCAATCCCTCCATTAAAGAAGAAAACGTCATAGTTATAGAAGATCACTCTGAAGATGCTGAAGCAGGTACCAGGAAAAAGGCAAGAAGACCTCCATTACATAAGAAACCAACAAAAAGAGGTAAGCAAATTGTTTCACTCCCTACAAGACCTGTAACACGAGCTACTACCAGATTGGCAAAAGCTAAAGAAATTGCTAAAGGTATCAGTGAGAATCCTGAAAATAAAAAAGGTAACCTTGTAGATTCATATCACATATCAGATATACCTAAAGCTATGGATTCAACAAGTTCTGATGAAGAACATAGTTTAGGATTGGATTCTAGATACCAAGTCAAATTGAAAGAAACAAAGGTTGCCATAGATCTCAATGAGCCTACACCTTCTGAAGAGTTCCCCGAATTCAAGGTTAAGGTCAGAACTGATAAAGAAAGGATCAAAGAACTCCAGAAGATAGTGAGACAATTAAAGAAAGAAAAGGGCCTTATAGAACAACGGAGTGCTTGTCAGCAAGAAAAGATTGAAGGTTTCAAGAAGAAGAAAAAAGAGCAAAGGGAATTTCTCAAAGAGCTCAGAGAAATAAACTTCAAACTCTATTGGCATAATGTTGTGCTTACCTCAAAGCTCAAACATAAAACTGCCAAGGCTACTGCTGTTATCATATCCTAAGGGCTTCATGAAGAATTTGGCACAATCATAATTTTGATGTTTTCCAGAGAATAGGGCAAGATTTACTTGTTTTGGCTTGTGAAAAGCAAATACCTCAAATTGTATGACTTGATCAAACTAATCCCTGTTTTGTAGAATCGAATGTAATGTTGGAAAGATCATGCAATATTAAGTTGTTGAGCAATGATCTATTTTTGGAATGTAAATGCTTTTTTTGAGCTAACTTCCCTAGTAAATAGATACTAATCAGATCTAGCCATTAAGAGTACACTAGAAGATAGGATCTAAGGTATTTTGGATAGTTTAAATAGGCAGAGGAAAGACTCTGTTCAGGTCGAAAAATTGGAGATCCACAGGACTTGTTCTGTGAAACTCCTTGTAAGGCATTTATGTTCTATTTGACACTTAATAACAAAGGAATATGGATGGTTAGACACTCTTTTCTACTCTGTTTTTCTTTCTTCATGCTTGAGTTCATTATTCAGACTGCAATGCATTTGTTTCTTGATTGTTAATTAATACAATAAAGAATTTGCTGTGGGAATTATTTTCAAGTTTTGATTTCAAGTTGATGGTCTTATTTCTTTATGATATTCTGAGACATGAATTTATGTGAAGTTGACAAATTGAAGGCTTCATCCTCTCTTTTTCCTATTGGTCTAATCTATCTATGTGACTACCTTTTAATCAGTCAATGGGATATACTATGTTCTGATTTTGATTTTCATGTTATGTTATAACCTTGAGCCAGTTTTCCACCACCTTATTCAAAAAACCAAATCACAAAAACATTCAAAACACTTTGAAATAAACCGACGATTCTCTAGATTTCCCTCTCATAGTCGAGTGCAACTTTAGGGAATAACATCTTTTGGTGTCATTGCCGGGGACGAAGAAACGAAGATATCTTCCCCGGGGAAACAACAAGATTAGATTCAAATCTTGATGGTGAACACGATTTTGGACATTATTTAAGACTGTGATTATTCACCTGGTGACTCCTCTGTGGTAATTAAGGATCCTAAAAGAGAAGGTAAAGGACCTAAAACTTCTCTAACTTCTTCATCATCTACTAAGAGACCAGTAACCAGAAAAAATCCAGATCATGAGCCTGTTGCAACAGGTCTAGATCCTGAAAAGTTACTAAGAAAACCTAAGGCTGTTTCTAGACACTCTTCTCTCCCAAAGGGAAAATTATCTTCAGAAAATTTTCAAGGAAAGTCCTATGAAATCACCAAAACCCAAGCAGATGAGGAGGTGATTCCTGAAAGTGAAGTTAAACCTATTGTTGAGCCTACTACAGTTTCATTCCCTTCAACTATCTCAGAATTAAATCTATATCAGTGGAAGCTACTTACTGAACTCATTAAACAGGAATATTCAAACACCTTGCCTATGACTGAAACTTTGAGAGGTCACATCACAGATATTAAAAGTGAACCAGAAACACCCTCTTCATCTCTTGGATCTCTCTCCTCTGAATATTTTAAATCACATTATTTTTCTTTTGAGAATCCTTTGTTTCTTGGCCCATCATCTGATCATAGTCCAGAAGAGAAATCCTTATCTGCTAAATATCAAGACTCAGTGACAATACAGTTAATTTGTCATACACAAGGGACAATTTCACCTCCAATGTCACCAATCTTTCTTACTCCCAAAACTCAAACACCAAAGATAAAAAAATATGGTTGTAGACATAATGGATGAAATTGTTGCAGCAAGGTATGCCCCTTTGATCCTCCCACAAGTTATGTTTTCCTTTCCACCAAATGATTACATGAGATACTTCCCCAGATTTAATGGAGATGGAGCAATTACTGCTGAAGAGCATTTGAGTTCATTTTATAGTTTTGCAGACAATTTCAATGTAGATCATGCAGATGTGTGGATGAGATTGTTTATGCAGAGTTTAAATGGTGAAGCAAGAAAGTGGTCCAGGAGTTTTCCACCTAATTCAATCGTTGATATTGTAGCCTTGGATGATTCCTTTCTTAAACACTAGGGATACAAGAAATTATTTTTATACTACATCACTGAATTTGGTTCTTTAAAAAGGAAACAAGGTGAATCAATACCTGATTTCACCAAAAGATTCAACCAAATGTATGGTAAAATTCCAGACAAGATTAAACCTTCAGAGACATCAACTAAAATCACCTTTTCCAATGCTTTTGATGATGAATTTTCCTTGTTGCTTAGAGAAATAAGGGTTGCTACTCTCAGCCTGATGAAAGATGTTGTTATCGATGTAGAATCAAACATATTAGCAGTAGACAAATTGAAGTCTAGGAGTGATAGAGACAAAAAAAATAAAAAAGAAGAGTTGCCTTCATCTTCTAATACAACATCTGATTCTAAGATGGATGAAATGGATAAGATGTTGAAAACTCTGACATATGAGATGACAAGGTTGAATATGGAACAAAAACAACCCAGTAGACATGCACAGAAGGGTGGATACAAAAATCAAAATCAGTTCAGGAGGCCAAACAATGCACCTCAAATCTTACCAAGGGAAAGAAAAAATCAAGATGATCAAAAGGTTTTGCCTCCTTTCTAGAATAATGTAGTAGATAAGGAGGAGGATGAAGATGATATAGAAGACGAACCTGTAGTTCATCTAAATGATTATGAATCGTCTCCTATGCATGTGACACAATAGGATTATGATGATATTTTGATTTCAAACCAGTTTGAGGAAAGGGATGCAGATGAGATCGTCCAAAAGGAACCTCAAAGGAAGAAATACAATCTCAGATCTAGTTCAAATGCACGTAAAGTGGATACACTTGTTTCCACAAAGAAGGCCAGTGCTCCAGTGAAAACATGAATCATTAAAGAAAGTCCTAAGATTCAGGTTGATCAACCATTGAAGCAGCCTTCCAAGGTTAGTATTGTTGATATAAAGGAACCAGAAAGGAATGTTTCTTCTTTTAGTTTAGAACAAGAAATCAACAAAATCAAGATTTATGTCCCTTTGTTAGAACTCATGAAAACAGAGCCCTTTAGAAAGATTGTCCTCAAGGCTCTACAGTCTCCAGCTCAGGTTACCTTTTTAGATACAGTCAATCTAGAAGATGAAAACCCTGTTGTAACTATTGGACCTCATATTGAAGACATAATTGATGCCTCTCCTCCATTCTACATTTCACTAAATGCCCATGACAAGATATTGCATAATTGCCTAATGGATTCTGGTGCCTCGCATAATGTCATGGCTAAGGTGGTGATGGAAGAACTAGGGTTGGATATTACTAGGCCATACCATGATCTATATTCTTTTGACTCCAAGAAAGTCAAATACCTTGGAGTTATGAAAGATGTGGTTGTTACTCTTTCCCAATTACCTATGAAAAGTGTGGTATTAGATGTTATTGTGGCTGACATACCACCAAAATTTGGAATGCTTCTTTTAAGATCTTGGACCAAGAAGGTAGGTGGTACTCTACAGATGGATCTTAGTTATGCAACTATACCTATTTTTGGTGGGGAACAACGAAGATTATACAAAGAAGTAAAACTAGATTATTTGGTAATTGATAATGAAAACTCCACTAATCATCCTATATATGTTGTAGAAGATGATCATGTTTCCTCTATTTTTCATATGAGTGATGAGATGGCAGAAGTATCAATTAGGAAGACAACAACTGCAGTTGGAGAAAGTGAAGATAATTTTGTTTGGAAAATGTATTTTGATGGAGCATGTTCTAGAGAGGGTTTTGGAGCTAGGATTGTCTTCATTTCCCCTACCAAGGAGGTTATCCCTATGTCATATAAACTTGAATTTGACACCACCAATAACATCAGTGAATATGAAGCCTTGTTGTTAGGTTTGAAAGCTGCTAAAGATATGGGTATAGATAAGCTTTCTGTTTTTGGAGACTCATAACTAATTATTCACCAGATCAAAAATATATATCAAACCAAACAACAAAGGTTGAAACAATATAGAAATGAGGTGTGGGATTATGTGGATAATTTCTTTTTGGCATTCAATATTACTTTTGTGCATAAAAATTTAAATCAGCAGGAGGACTCTTTGGCACTTGTAGCTAGCAACTTTAAAACTCCAATGTTCCCTAATCTAAAGTTTGAAGTTGAGGTCAGACATAGACCCTCAATACCAGATAATATAAAACATTGGAAGTTCTTTAAAGATGATGAGGAAATTCAAAGATTCTTGAAAACTATTGAAGATTTTTCTAACATTTCAATAGATCAGGATGATGAAGATGGTGACATAGAAGTACATGCTACATATATCCTTCAAGATATTGTTCTTGGGCACACAATCATTGACCTGAAGACAAACCATATGCCTAATGGTTTGGTTCCATTAGAGAGGTTGTTTGATCACAATCATGTTTCCAGGAAGGCTGTTATTCAGACAGAAGAAACTGATGTAGTGGACTGTGACATCAGTCCTGATACAAATCCCAGGTTGGTCAAAATATCTAGAAAACCGTCACAGAAACAGAGAAGAGCATATGTTGAATTGATGAAGCAATATTCAAATATATTTGCCTAGTCTTATGAATATTTGAAGGTGTTTGATACAGAGATCATACAACATAAAATTCCTATGAAACCTGGGTCTAAACCTGTTAAGAAAAAGTCCAGTCAATTTAATCCTCTACTGTTACCCATAATAGAAAAGGAGTTGAAAAGATTATTAGGAGCCAAAATCATAGTGCCATTGAGACACTCAGAATGGGTATCCAACCTTGTGCCTATTAGGAAGAAGAACAAAGAGATAAGGCTCTATGTGGACTTCAAGAATTTGAACAGGTACTCCTTGAAAGACAATTATCCATTACCAAAAATGGATCATATTTTACAAAGAGTTGTAGGAGTAAAGAGGATCTCTATGCTTGATGGGTACTCAGTGTACAATCAAATATCAGTAGTTGAAGAAGACAAAAATAATACAACATTTACCACCCCCTGGGGAACTTTTATATACGAAAAGATGCCCTTTGGATTCATGAATGCAGGAGCCACATTTCAAAGGGCTATGGATATTGGTTTTATTGGTGAAAAGGACATGTTTTTGGTTATTTATCTCGATGACATCACTGTATTTTCAACATCTTATGAAGAACATTTACAACACTTGAAGCAGACTTTTGAGAAATGCAGAAGGTATGGCATATCACTTAATCCTAAAAAATCACACTTTGCCATGGAGGAAGGAAATATTTTAGGACATATTGTTTCCCATGAAGGTATTAAAATAGATCCTGAAAGAGTGAAAGCTATCCAACAAATAGATATTCCGAGAAACAAGAAGTCTATTCAGTCCTTCATTGGTAAAATTAATTTTTTGAGGAGATTTATACCTAATTTTGCAGAGATTATCAAGTACATTACTGACATGTTGAAAAAGGATGCATAAATTAAGTGGATACCAGAAGCTAAAGAATCTTTTGAAAGAATCAAGGAGGCTTTTGTTCAGGCCCCTGTTCTCATTAGTCCAGATTACTCCAAGGGATTCATGATTTTCTCATTTGGATCAGAAAACACCATAGCTATTGTTCTTCTGCAAAGAAATGAGTAAGGATATGAGCATCCCATCTCCTTCTTTAGCAAAACTCTCAGAGACTCTGAATTGAAGTATGATATAATGGAGAAACATGCTTATGCCCTGGTAAAGGATCTAAATTCCTTTAGAGTATATGTTCTTCGATATGAGATTACAACTTATGTCCCAAGCAGTGCAGTCAAAGAAATATTGGTTCAGCCTGATTGTGAAGGAAAGAGAGGGAAATGGATAACAAAAATCCTGGAGTATGATCTCACCATAAATCCTACTCAGCTGATAAAAGGTCAAAGCCTTACCAAATAAATGATAGAATCTAATTGCAAAGAAATTGGGTTGTACCATCTTTCAGACAAGACATATGATTCTTCTTTCCAGATTGAAGAAACAAATTCATAGGTAAACAACAAGTATGTTTCTTCACCATGGTACAAAGATATCGTATTTTTTCTGCTGAATTTTCAATCTCCCCCGGAGTTGGATAAATCAAAAGTTAGATCATTAAAGTTAAGAGTAGTAAAGTATTGCATTATTGATCAGATCTTATTCTGGAAATACCCTAATGGTTTTTTGTTGAGGCGTGTTGATGAAAATGAAGCTGAACAATTTTTTTATGATCTACATCATGGTGTGTGTGGAGGCCATCACCATTGAAAGGCTACTGCCTTCAAGATTCTTAGGGCAGGTTACTACTAGACAGTTCTAATCTTAGATATTTTTTCTCAAGTCAGGGCATGTGAACCCTGTCAGAAATTTGTTGGAAAGCATAAACTTATGTCTTTTCCTCTGAAACCAATCATCACCCATGGACCATTCCAATAGTGGGGCTTGTATTTCATTATAGAGATCAATACTTCATCTCTAGGACAATACATATGTATTCTTATAACTACTGATTACTTTATGAAGTGGATTGAAGCAATTCCGACTCGGAATTCAATAGACAAGGTAATCATGGACTTTCTTAAAGGATATATTTTTTCCAGGTTTGGATGTCCTAAAAAACTAGTCACTGATAATGTACAAGCCTTTAAATCCAATTCCATGATTGAATTCCGTAATAAGTATAGTATCAAATTGGTTCACTCTACTCCTTACTACCCCCAAGGGAATGGGTTAGCAGAGTCCTCCAATAAAACTCTGATAAGGATTATCAAAAAACTACTAGTAGAAAATAAAAAAATCATGGTATTCCAAGTTAAAGTTTTCCCTATGGGAAGATCGTATCAACAACAAAAAGTCTATTGGGACCTCTCCTTTCCAGATGGTATATGGAACATAAGGGATTCTTCCAACTCAATTGGGCCTACCAGTTTTAAATTTCTTACAAGAATAATTAGAAGAACCTAATGATCTCCAAAGGAGAATTTTTCAGATGATTGAGGTTCAACAGGTCAGAGAACAGATGAATTAGAAAGCTGTTGATCACCAGAGCAAAGTCAAAGACACATTTGACAAAGGAACTAAGAAATATATATTTAATAAAGGAGATTTGGTGTTAAGGTGGGATGCCATGAGAGAGGATAAAAAAAACATGGTAAGTTCGATAACCTATGGTATGGTCCTTTCAGGATAGCCAAGGTTATGGACAATAACACTTTTCTCCTGCATAATTTGAATGACACATAAACTTTTGGAGGCCCAGTGAATGGGAGGTTCTTGAAACACTATTTTCTCTAAAGACTCATCAGGTTTTCAGTTTGTACAGTAGGTTTAGTTTCAATAAAGACTCCATATACCCAATGGACTTGTTTTTTACAATTATGTTGTGAATAAAGAATGACAGATGCAGGGAGACCAATGAATCAGAAATAAAGGAAAAGGCATTGGTCTGCAGTTCTTGGAGTTTTATTATCAAAAATCCATCCCTAGAAGGACCCAGTGTTAGTCTCTAATTTTTCTTTTGATTAGTGAGAAACCCTAATCCTAAACCCTTCCTACCTGCACTTTATTGTTAGCTTTCATTTGATTTTAATCCTTGTTTTCAACTTATTAAGATTTGCATTTTAGTTTTTTTTTGAATAATTTCTTGAAGTCTGGACATTTAAGACATGGTTTTAAAAGATGTGTCACTTCACATGCCTATTTGAATTTTTCAAATTCAAATCTATTCTAGTCATCAATAGCGCTACCGGAATAAAATTACTCATGTAGTGCAAATGCAATCATGCTTTAATATGCGCCTGCCACCCTGATTTCGTTATGATTACACAGATCATGGACTAAGAGTTTGCATGTGTCCGATGATATCTCTCAAATCATTTTATAATTCAAATCGTTACATGATCGGATTTTCCTGTACTTGCAACTGACTCATTCCAAATCGTTCAATTCCAAAAGATCATTATTTGAACTCGTCACTTGTCATTCTGATTTTGATGAATTATAAGTGCAGGTGTTTTTCTCAGAAGAACTGTTATATGTTAACAGTTGTAGGTTGTAAATTCAGAATCCGAGCAGTGCCAGTTGTAGCATTGGGTTTTATGGCGCCTAAGCAGAGCGGGCACGTGGTCAGATTGGAACCTAAGGGCGCCGAGCTTCTTGAAGCATATCCGCAGATGGAGAAGAGATTTAGAGATGCTGGCTGGTTTGAATTCCTCACTACTTTCCAAGGTCATGACAAACAGGTCTCTATGACGTTTGCCCAGATCTTCGATGGTTTCGAAGTGGAGATCGGAAAGTTTCTAATGCTAGTGACAGAACAAACAATTGCCAAAGATTGCAGGTTGGTGGTTGGAGGAGAACGATGGTGGAAGAAAGAGCATGTAGTTACAGAGTTTGTCAATCAATTCTTACTTCTAGATAAGAAAAACCCGAATTTGAGAAAGGGAGTTCCTCACAGCTGGATTAGACTAGAATGGCACACTGCTCTAATAATTATCCATAGGTATATCACCTGCGAAGGTAGATTCTCACTGATTTATATCTATCAAATTAGGTTATTAATGCATCTAAATGGTGATTATCCTTTAAATATGCCTTACTTCCTACTCAAAATCTTAGCAAAGATGTCAGAAAGAGTGCAATCACACCCTTCCAAAGCAAAGAGTAGCCTGTTTCATCAGGTCTTAATTAAGACTCTAGTAGTGTCTTCTCTGAGAGAAATACAGAAACCCTGGAGCTGGCTCATGCAATCCTTAAATCCTAACCCACAATCCAACAAACATAAGAGAGGAAAAAGGAAAAGGGTTACACATAAACAAAATATTTCAGCTGATGAAACCCCTGCTAAAGAAGAAATTCCTGCTATCTGGGTAACGAGGAACAACATAGGTAATAGACCAAAATTGGATCCAGAAATGAAAACGTTTTCTGAGACAGATGTTAAAATGGAGGAAGGATCAGATAAAGATTATGATATTCAAACTACAGTCAAGCATGAATCACCATCAACCAGTAAGAAAGGCACTACAGTTAAAAGGATGAAGAATAAAGGTGTACCAGTGTCTCAAAACCCTAGAAGGAATTCTACTAGGCTTACCAACAAATACAAGTTGAAGTCCAAATCCATGCTCGATCCCTCCATCGAAGAAGAAAACATCATAGTTATAGAATATCACTCTGAAGATGCTGAAGCAGGTACTAGGAAAAAGGAAAGAAGACCTCCATTACATAAGAAACCAACAAAAAGAGGTAAGCAAATTGTTTCACTCCCTACAAGACCTGTAACACGAGCTACTACCAGATTGGCAAAAGCTAGCGAAATTGCTAAAGGTATCAGTGAGAATCTTGAAAATAAAAAGGTAACCTTGTAGATTCATATCACATATCAGATATACCTGAAGCTATGGATTCAACAAGTTCTGATGAAGAACATAGATCAGGATTGACTTCTAGATACCAAGTCAAATTGAAAGAACCAAAGGTTGCCATAGATCTCAATGAGCCTGCACCTTCTGAAGAGTTCCTCGAATTCAAGGTTAAGGTCAGAACTGATAAAGCAAGGATCAAAGAACTCCAGAAGACAGTGAGACAATTGAAGAAAGAAAAGGCCCTTATAGAACAACAGAGTGCTCGTCAACAAGAAAAGATTGAATCTTTCAAGAAGAAGAAAAAAGAGCAAAGGGAATTGCTCAAAGAGATCAGAGAAATAAACTTCAAACTCAATTGGCATAATGTTGTGCTTACCTCAAAGCTTAAACAAAAAACTTCCAAGGCTACTGCTGTTATCATATCCTAAAGGCTTCGTGAAGAATTTGGCACAATCATAATTTTGATGTTTTCCAGGGAATAGGGCAAGATTTACTTGTTTTGTCTTGTGCAAAGCAAAGACCTCGAATTGTATGACTAGATCAAACTAATCCCTGTTTTGTAGAATCAAATGTAATGTTGGAAAGATCATGCAATATTAAGTTGTTGAGCAATGATCTATTTTTGGAATGTAAATGTTGTTTTTGAGCTAACTTCCCTAGTAAATAGAAACTAATCATATCTAGCCATTAAGAGTACACTAGAAGATAGGATCTAAGGTATTTTGGATAGTTTAAATAGGCAGAGGAAAGACTCTGTTCAGGTTGAAAAATTGGAGATCCAAAGGACTTGTTTTGTGAAACTCCTTGTAAGGTATTTATGTTCTATTTGACACTTAATAGAAAAGACATATGGATGGTTAGGCACTCTTTTCTACTCTATTTTTCTTTCTTCATGCTTGAGTTCATTATTCAGACTGCAATGCATTTGTTTCTTGATTGTTAATTAATACAGTAAAGAATTTGCTGTGGGAATTATTTTCAAGTTTTGATTTCACGCTGATGGTCTTGTTTCTTTATGATATTCCGAGACAAGAATTTATGTGAAGTTGACAAATTGAAGGCTTCATCCTCTCTTTTTCCTATTGGTCTAATCTATCTATGTGACTACCTTTTAATCAGTCAATGGGATATACTATGTTTTGATTTTGATTTTCATGTTATGTTATAACCTTGAGCCAGTTTTCAACCACCTTATTCAAAAAAACAAATAAAAAAAACCTTCAAAACACTTTGCAATAAACCGATGATGCCCTAGCTTGCCTCTCACTTTTTCCAATGCTTTTGATGCTGAATTTTCCTTGTTGCTTAGAGAAAGAAGGGCTTCTACTGTCAGCCTGATGAAAGATGTTTCTATCGAGGTAGAATCAAACATATTAGCAGTAGACAAATTGAAGTCTAGGAGTGATAGAGACAAAAAAAAGCAAAAAGAAGATTTGCCTTCATATTCTAATACAACATCTGATTCTAAGATGGATGAAATGGCTAAGATGTTGAAAACTCTGACATCTGAGATGGCAAGGTTGAATATGGAACAAAAACAACCCAGTAGACCTGCACATGAGGGTGGATACAAAAATCAAAATCAGTTCAGGAGGCCAAACAATGCACCTCAAATCTTACCAAGGGAAAGAAAAAATCAAGATGATCAAAAGGTTTTGCCTCCTTTCCAGAATAATGTAGTAGATGAGGAGGAGGATGAAGATGATATAGAAGACGAACCTATAGTTCATCTAAATGATTTTGAATCGTCTCCTATGCGTGTGACACAATAGGATTATGATGATGTTTTGATTTCAAACCAGTTTGAGGAAAGGGATGCAAATGAGATCGTACAAAAGGAACCTAAAAGGAAGAAATACAATCTCAGATCTGGTTCAAATGCACCTAAAGTGGATACACTTGTTTCCACAAAGAAGGCCAGTGCTCCAGTGAAAACATGAATCATTAAAGAAAGTCCTAAGATTCAGGTTGATCAAGTATTGAAGCAACCTGCCAAGGTTAGTATTGGTGATATAAAGGAACCAGAAAGGAATGTTTCTTCTTTCAGTTTAGAACATGAAATCAACAAAATCAAGATTTATGTTCCTTTGTTAGAACTCATGAAAACAGATCCCTTTAGAAAGACTGTCCTCAAGGATCTACAGTCTCCAGCTCAGGTTACCTTTTTAGATACAGTCAATCTAGAAGATGAAAACCCTGCTGTAACGATTGGACCTCATATTGAAGACATAATTAATGCCTCTCCTCCATTCTACATTTCACTAAATGCCCATGACAAGATATTGCATAACTTCTTAATGGATTCTGGTGCCTCGCATAATGTCATGCCTAAGGTGGTGATGGAAGAATTAGGGTTAGATATTACTAGACCATACCATGATCTATATTCTTTTGACTCCAAGAAAGTCAAATACCTTGGAGTTATGAAAGATGTGGTTGTTACTCTTTCCCGATTACCTATGAAAAGTGTGGTATTAGATGTTATTGTGGCTGACATACCACCAAAATTTGGAATGTTTCTTTCAAGATCTTGGACCAAGAAGGTAGGTGGTACTCTACAGATGGATCTTAGTTATGCAACCATACCTATTTTTGGTGGGGAACAACGAAGATTATACAGAGAAGTAAGACTGGCTTATTTGGTAAGTGATCATGAAAACCCAACTAATCATCTTATATATGCTGTAGAAGATGATCTTGGTTCCTCTATTTTTCATATGAGTGATGAGATGGCAGAAGTATCAGTTAGGAAGACAACAACTGTAGTTGGAGAAAGTGAAGATAATTTTGTTTGGAAAATGTATTTTGATGGAGCATGTTCTAGAGAGGGTTCTGGAGCTAGGATTGTCTTCATTTCCCCTACCAAGGAGGTTATCCCTATGTCATATAAACTTGAATTTGACACCACCAATAACATCAGTGAATATGAAGCCTTGCTGTTAGGTTTGAAAGCTGCTAAATATATGGGTATAGATAAGATTTCTGTTTTTGGAGACTCAGAACTAATTATTCACTAGATCAAAAATATATATCAAACCTAACAACAAAGGTTGAAACAATATAGCAATGAGGTGTGGGATTATGTGGATAATTTCTTTTTGGCATTCAATATTACTTTTGTGCACATAAATTTAAATAAGCAGACAGACTCTTTGACACTTGTAGCTAGGAACTTTAAAACTCCAATGTTCCTTAATCTGAAGTTTAAAGTTGAGGTCAAACACAGATCCTCAATACCAGATAATATTTAACATTGGCAGGTCTTTAAAGATGATGAGGAAATTCAAAGATTCTTGAAAACTATTGAAGAGTTTTCTAACATTTCAATAGATCAGGATGATGAAGATGGTGAAGTAGAGGTACATGCTGCAGATATCCTTCAAGATAATGTTGTTGGGCACAGAATCATTGAACCGAAGAAAAACCATTTGCCTAAAGGTTTGGTTCCACTAGAGAGGTTGTTTGATCACAATGATGTTTCCAGGAAGGCTGTTATTCAGACAAAAGAAATTGATGTAGTGGACTGTGACATCAGTCCTGATACAAATCCCAGGTTGGTCAAAATATCTAGAAAATTGTCACAGAAACAGAGAAGAGCATATGTTGAATTGATGAATCAATATTCCGATATATTTGTCTGGTCTTATGAATATTTGAAGGTGTTTTATACAAAGATCATACAACATAAAATTCCTCTGAAACTTGGGTCTAAACCTGTTAAGAAAAAGTCCAAGTAATTTAATCCTCTACTGTTACCCATAATAGAAAACGAGTTGAAAAGATTATTAGAAGCCAAAATCATAGTGCCACTGAGATACTCAGAATGGGTAGCCAACCTTGTGCCCATCAGGAAGAAGAACGGAGAGATAAGGGTCTATGTGGACTTCAGGAATTTGAATAGGTGCTCCTTGAAAGACAATTATCCATTACCAAAAATGGATCATATTTTACAAAGAGTTGTAGGAGAAAAGAGGATCTCTATGCTTGATGGGTACTCAGGGTACAATCAAATATCAATAGTTGAAGAAGACAAAAAGAAAACAACATTTACCACTCCCTGGGGCACTTTTATGTACGGAAAGATGCCCTTTGGATTGATGAATGTAGGAGCCACATTTCAAAGGGCTATGGATATTGGTTTTATTGATGAAAAGGACATGTTTGTGGTTATTCATCTCGATGACATCACTGTATTTTTAGCATCTGATGAAGAACATTTACAACACTTGAAGCATACTTTTGAGAAATGCAGAAAGTATGGCATATCACTTAATCCTAAAAAATCACACGTTGCCATGGAGGAAGGAAATCTTTTAGGACATATTGTTTCCCCTGAAGGTATTAAAATAGATCCTGAAAGAGTGAAAGCTATCCAACAAATAGATATTCTGAGAAACAAGAAGTCTATTCAGTCCTTCATTGGTAAAATTAATTTTTTGAGGAGATTTATAGCTAATTTTGCAGAGATTATCAAGTATATTACTAACATGTTGAAAAAGGATGCACAAATTAAGTGGATACCAGAAGCTAAAGAATCTTTTGAAAGAATCAAGCAAGCTCTTGTTCAGGCCCTTGTTCTCATTAGTCCAGATCACTCCAAGGGATTCATGATTTTCTCATTTGCATCAGAAAACACCATAGTTGTTGTTCTTTTGCAAAGAAATGAGAAAGGATATGAGCAACCCATTTCCTTCTTTAGAAAAACTCTGAGAGACTCTGAATTGAAGTATGATATAATGGAGAAATAGGCTTATTCCCTAGTAAAGGCTCTGAAGTCCTTTAGAGTATATGTTCTTTAATCTGAGATTACATCTTATGTACCAAGTAGTGCAGTCAAAGAAATATTGGTTCAGCCTAACTGTGAGGGAAAGAGAGGGAAATGGATAACAAAAATCCAGGTGTAGAGGATAAAGAAAAAAATGGTAAGTTTGATAACCTATGGTATGGTCCTTTCAGGATATCCAAGGTAATGGAAAATAACACTTTTCTCCTGCATAATTTGAATGACATAGAAAAGTTTGGAGGCCAAGTGAATGGGAGGTTCTTGAAACACTATTTTCTCTAAAGACTCATCAGGTTTTCAGTTTGTACAATAGGTTTAGTTTCAATAAAGACTCCATATACCCAATGGACTTGTTTTTTACAGTTATGTTGTGAATAAAGAATGACAGATGCAGGGAGACCAGTGAATCATAAATAAAGGAAAATGCATTGGTCTGCAATTCTTGGAGTTTTATTATCAAAACTCCATCCCCAGAAGGAGCCAGTGTTAGTCTCTAATTTTTCTTTTGATTAGTGAGAAACCCTAATCCTAAACCCTTCCTACCTGCACTTCATTGTTAGCTTTCATTTGATTTTAATCCTTGTTTTTAGGTTGTTATGATTTGCACTTTAGTTTTTTTTGAATAATTTCTTGAAGTCTGGATATTTAAGACATGGTTTTAAAAGATGTGTCACTTCATATGCCTATTTGAATTTTTCAAATTCAAATCTATTCTAGTCATCAATAGCACTACCGGAATAGCATCATTCCCGTAGCACAAATATAATCATGCCTTAATATGCGTCTGCCACCCTGATTTCATTATGATTGCAAAGATCGTGGACTAAGAGTTCACTTGTGTCCCACGATATGTCTCAAATCATTTTATAGTTCAAACTGTTACATGATAAGATTGTCCTGTACCTGCAACTGACTCATTCCAAATCTTTCAATTCCCAAAGATCATTATTTGAACTTGTCACTTGTCATTCTGATTTTGCTGAATTATAAGCGCAGGTATTTTTCTCAGAAGAACTGTTATATGTTAACAGTTGCAGGTTGTAAATTCAGAATCCGAGCAGTTCCAGTTGTAGCGTTGGGTTTATGGCACCTAAGTGGAGTGGGCACGTGGTCATATTGGAACCTGAGGGAACCGAGCTTCTTGAAGCATATCTGCAGATGGCACATAGATTTAGAGATGATGGCTGGTTTGAATTCTTCACTACTTTCCAAGGTCATGACGAATAGGTCTCTATGCCATTTTCCCAGAACTTCGATGGTTTCGAAGTGGAGATCGGAAAGTTGCTAATGCTAGTGATAGAACAAACAATGCCAAAGCTTGCAGGTTGGTTGTTGGAGGAGAACGATGGTGGAAGAAAGAGCATGTAGTTACAGAGTTTGTCAATCAATTCTTACTTCCAAATAAGAAAAACCTGAATTGGAGAAAGGGAGTTCCTCACAGCTGGATTAGACCAGAATGGCACACTGTTCTAATCATTATCCACAGGTAAATCACCTGCGAAGGCAGATTCTCACTGATTTATATCTATCACATTAGGTTATTAATGCATCTAAATGGCGATTATCCTTTAAATATGCCTTACTTCTTACTCAAAAGCTTGACAAAGATTTAAAAAAGACTGAAGTCACACCCTTCCAAAGAAAAGAGTAACATGTTTCATCAGGTCTTAATTAAGATTCTAGTAGTGTCTTCTCTGAGAGAAATACAGAAACCCTGGAGTTGGATCATGCAATCCATAAATCCTGACCCACAATCCAACAAACATAAGAGAGGAAAAAGGAAAAGGGTTACACAAACAAAATATTTCAGTTGATGAAACCCCCGCTAAAGAAGAAATGCTTGCTATCAGGGTAACGAGGAACAACAGAGGTAATAAACCAAAATTGGATCCAGAAATCAAAATGTTTTCTGAGATAGATGTTAAAATGGAGGAAGAATCAGATAAAGATTATGATATTCAAACTACAATCAAGCATGAATCACCATCAACCAGTAAGAAAGGAACTGCAGTTAAAAGGATGAAGAATAAAGGTGTACTAGTGTCTCAAAACCCTAGAAGGAATTCTACTAGGATTACCAACAAATACAGGTTGAAGTCCAAATCCATGTTCGATCCCTCCATCAAAGAAGAAAATGTCATAGTTATAGAAGATCACTCTGAAGATGATGAAGCAGGTGCCTGGAAAAAGGCAAGAAGACCTCCATTACATAAGAAACCAACAAAAAGAGGTAAGCAAATTGTTTCACTCCCTACAAGACCTGTAACACGAGATACTACCAGATTGGAAAAAGCTAAAGCAATTGCTAAAGGTATCAACGAGAATCCTAAAAATAAAAAAAGGTAACCTTGTAGATTCAGATCACATATCAGATATACCTGAAGCTACGGATTCAACAAGTTCTGATGAAGAACATAGCTCAGGGTTGGCTTCTAGATACCAAGTCAAATTGAAAGAACCAAAGGTTGTCATAGATCTCAATGAGCCTGCACCTTCTGAAGAGTTCCCCGAATTCAAGGTTAAGGTCAAAACTGATAAAGAAAGGATCAAATAACTGCAAAAGACAGTGAGACAATTGAAGAAAGAAAAGGCCCTTATAGAACAATGGAGTTATCGTCAGCAAGAAAAGATTGAAGGTTTCAAGAAGAAGAAAAAAGAGCAAAGGGCATTGCTCAAAGAGCTCAGAGAAATAAACTTCAAACTCTATTGGCATAATGTTGTGCTTACCTCAAAGCTCAAATAGAAAACTACCAAGGCTACTGCTGTTATCATATCCTAAAGGCTTCATGAAGAATTTGGCACAATCATAATTTCGATGTTTTCTAGGGAATAACGCAAGATTTACTTGTTTTGGCTTGTGAAAAGAAAAGACCTCGAATTGTATGACTAGATCAAACTAATCCCTGTTTTGTATAATCAAATGTAATGTTGGAAAGATCATGCAATATTAAGTTGAGCAATGATCTATTTTTTGAATGTAAATGCTCTTTTTGAGCTAAATTCCCTAGTAAATAGATACTAATCATATCTAGCCATTAATAGTACACTAGAAGATAGGATCTAAGGTATTTTGGATAGTTTAAATAGGTAGAGGAAAGACTTTGTTCAGGTAAAAAAATTGGAGATCCAGAGGACTTGTTTTGAGAAACTCCTTGTAAGGAATTTATGTTCCATTTAACACTTAATAACAAAGGCATATGGATGGTTAGACACTCTTTTCTACTCTGTTTTTATTTCTTCATGCTTGAGTTCATTATTCAGACGGCAATGCATTTGTTTCTTGATTGTTAATTAATACAATAAAGAATTTGTTGTGGGAATTATTTTCAAGTTTTGATTTCAAGCTAATGGTCTTGTTTCTTTATGATATTCCGAGACAAGAATTTATGTGAAGTTGACAAATTGAAGGCTTCATCCTCTCTTTTTCCTATTGGTCTAATCTATCTATGTGACTACCTTTTAATTAGTCAATGGGATATACTATGTTCTGATTTTGATTTTCATGTTATGTTATAACCTTGAGCCAGTTTTCAACCACCTTATTCAAAAAACCAAATCATAAAAACCTTCAAAACACTTTGCAATAAACCGATGATGCCCTAGAATTCCCTCTCATAGTCAAGTGAAACTTGAGGGACTAACAGGTGGATTAAAATAAGACATCAAACATGAGTTTTTCTTAAGACATCCTACAAATATTATTGAAGTCATGCAAAATGCTCGTCATATTCAAGCCAAAAACAAGGCTACACACAAATATACCATTGGAGCATACACAACAAGCATAGATCGTTTTGGGGGTCATAAGACAAGTGTACTTCAAGAAACAAGGTTGACACCTCAACAAATGGATGAAAGAATAGAAAAAGGACTATGTTTCAATTGTGATAAGAAGTACAGTAAGGGGAATAAATGCGGTGAGAATAAATTATTCTACATAGACTGTGAAGAGGAAGAATATAATGTACCTCAACCAACAAGGTTGACACCTCAACAAATGGATGAAAGAAGATCAAAAGGATTGTGTTTCAATTTTGATATCAAGTAGAGTAAGGGGCATAAATGCAGTGAGAATAAATTATTCTACATAGACTGTGAAGAGGAAGAAGAGCAGGAATTGGAACCACCACAAGATCCATATCTAGAAGAGACGAATCCAACAATATATTTCCATGCATTAGATGACATTAATACTCCACAAATACTCAAGATATAATGATACACAAAAAAGAAAAAGGTAACAATATTGATTGATTTTGGTAGTACCCATAATTTCATCAATTACAAATTAGAAAAAGATATCAATTTATTTGTATATCCCACACCAAAGTTTCAAGTAATGAATGCAGATGGAGGTACCGTAAATTGTTTAGGGAATTTCCATAGTATTAAGCTCAACATGGGGGAGTATTTTCTGGATAACCCCATGATTTCCATCCAAATGGGGGGTGTCGATGTTGTATTAAGGGTCCAATGGTTACAATCATTGGGAACAATGGCCTTTAATTTTCAATACATTTTCATGAAATTTTCCTCATATGGAAAGGAAATTGAGCTTAGAGGTATCCAAGGTAAATCCTCTAAAGTGATAAGCTCTAATAGCATGGAAAATTACTCAAAAAGGGACACCAGGGTGTAATTGCACAATTGTTCTCACTTGATGTTCAAACATCTATACCCCCTACTACATCAGATCTACAAATAATTATCAACAAACATTCCAAGGTATTTGGTGAAATTCCTAAGGGTCTTCCACCTGATTGAGATCATGACCATGTTATTCATTTGCAACCAGGAAGTGTACCACCTAATATTAGGCCTTACAAGTATCCATATGCGCATAAGAGTGAGATTGAGCACATGATCCAAGAAATGTTAGAGGCTGGAACCATTCAACATAGCCAACTTTGTTTCTCTTCACTAGTGGTGTTGGTTACAAAAAAGGATGCTTCATGGTGTATATTTCCAGATTATAGACATCTCAAAAAACTGACCATCAAAGATAAGTTTCTTATCCCTGTCATTGATGAATTATTAGATGAATTGCATGGAGCAAAATTATTTACTAAGTTGGATCTTCGTTCGGGATATCATCACATCAAAATGAGGAAATAAGACATTCCTAAAATGGCTTTTAGAACACCTGAAGATCATTATGAGTTTTTGGTTATTCCAGTTGGACTTACTAATGCACCTTCAACATTTCAAATCTCGATGAATTCTATTTTCAAGCCCTTCCTTAGAAAATCAGTGTTAATATTTTTTGTTGACATACCAATCTACAAAAAATCTTGGGAAGAACATGTACACCATGTTGACATAGTATTACAACTATTGGAAGAGCAAAAAAATTATGTAAAGCCTTCCAAGTGTGCCTTTGGGTTAAAGAAGTGGAATATTTGGGTCATATTGTATCTCATGAAAGTGTAAAAGTGGACCCTAACAAAATTAAGCTACGAAGGAATGGCCAGTTCCCAAAACCGTGAAGAAAATTATAGGATTCTTAGGATTCACAGGCTATTATAGCAAGTTTGTCAAGAACTATGGTCAAATAGAAGCACCTCTAACAAAATTATTAAATAAGGAAGCATTTTCTTAGACCGATGAAGCAACCAAAGCTTTTGAAAAACTTAAGGAGGCTATGTGTACAACTCTCGTCTTGGCCACACTTGACTTTACAAAAATTTTTATTGTGGAGTGTGATGCCTCAGGCCATGGATTTGGCGCAATTTTAATGCAATAAGGAATGCCCCTTGCCTTTGAAAGTAGCTACTTAAAGGAACATATTTAATCAAACCCATTTATGAAAAAGAAATGTTGGCCATTATACTATATGTAGTTCAGAAATAACACCCTTACCTATTAGGAATACACTTCAAAGTAAAACCAGATCATGATAGTTTGAAGTAATTCTTGGAGCAACGATTATCTTCAGAAGGGAAACAAAAATGGGTTACAAATATGTTGGGTTATGACTTTGAAATTATCTACAAAAAAGGAAAACATAATTTTGTGGAAGATGCCTTTTTCAAGAAAGAAGAAGAAACATAAGGTTCACTATGTGTTATTTCTATTCCACAATCTGATTGGGTGGAAGAAGTAAGGATAGAATCGAAGAACGATCAAGAGGTATGAAAGATCATTCAACAACTACATGAGGACCCCAGTTCAGTAGATAATTTTGTGTGGAAGAATGTTTTGGTATGGTATCATGATCACCTACATTTATGTAAGAATTCCCAACTGAAATAGGATGTCCTTTTGGAATTGCACAGTTATCCTATAGGGGGACATCCAATATTCTTGAAAACATACGACAGGATCAATAATGATTTTTTCGAGGAAGGCCTTAAAAATGATGTTTAAAAGTTTGTGTCTAAATTTTTTTTTCTGCCAACAGAATAAGGAAGAGACAATCAAGACTCCAGGTCTCCTACAACCATTAGCTATACCAAGCCAATGTTGGGAAGAAGTTTCAATGGAGTTTATTACAAGTTTTCCCAAATACGAAGGAAATACTACCATCATGGTAGTGGTGGATCGACAAATAAAATATGCCCAATTTTTCTCTCTTTCTCATCCTTTTAAAGCAAGTATAGTAGTCGCAACATTCATGGAAACTGTTCAAAATCTACACGGAGTCCCCAAGATTATTGTAAGTGACAGAGATCCAATTTTCATGGGAAATTTTTGGACTGAATTATTTTCTTGTTTGGGTACTCAATTGGCTCATAACTCATCTTACCACCCTCAATCCAATGGGAAAACTGTTATTGTGAACAAATTTCTATAAGGATATATTTGTTTCTTTGCATCCAATAAACATAAACAATGGGTCAAGTGGTTTCCCTTGGCGGAATGGTGGTACAACACATCCTTCCATACTTCATAAAAAATACCCCCATTTCTGGCACTTTATGGATATTATCCTCACATCACCCTTCAAATGGAATACAAAGGTTCAAGCAATGGAGGACCACATAGGGAACCAACAAGAGGTTCTCAAACTATTGAAGGACAACTTGGTTACGGCACAAAATAGGATGAAACAAGAATCAAATCAACATTGCAGTGAAAGGGGATTTAAAGTGTGGGATTGAGTATTTCTAAGGCTACAACCATACAAACAAATGTCCCTCAAGCAACAAAAGAAGGACAATAAATTATCACCCAAATATTGTGGCCCCTATAAGGTTTTGCAAAGGATTGGAAGTATGGCTTTCAAATTGGAGTTACCTCCATATTCACGTGTACATCCAGTATTCCATGTTTCTTTCTTAAAGGAGGTCATCGAAAACAAAGTCCCATTACAAACTATTTTACTAGATATAAATGAAGAAGGGAAAATCATACTAGATCAAAAAATAATCCTTGAAACAAGAATTAGTGAGCTGAGAAATCGAGCAATTACAGAGTACCTCGTCAAATAGAAGAACCTACTAGTAAAAGAGTTGATATGGGAAGATGAGTTATTCATGCAGAAGAACCCATGGTTATTCAAGTGTTGAGGACAACACTTGTTTGAAGGGGAGGGGCATTTTAAGCCCTAGACAAAGCCCTGTGTTATATATAAAACCCCTTATTAATCTCTAATAGGTCGTCTAGAAAACCTTATTGAATTATTACATTTCTAGTAGGTGGGATAGAACACTTCATTGCACCCTTTCATCATAATTGTACCCCTTTGTTACCTATATATATCAAGGAGATATAGTATTATGATCATCTTATCTCATCTTATATTGTATTATGAAGTGGACATATTGTAAAATGAGGTTTCCCCCTCGAAGTGGATTGTAATGATTCATTTTATATTATTTTTAAGGCGATGAATCATAACATATAGCACTTATGAAAAAGAGTTTTATAGTCTGGTCCAAGCATTGAAACAATGGAACCATTACATCCTAGGGAAATAAACAATCCTCCACAAAAATAATCATCTGTCGATTTTCATCAATTATCAGAATAATATACAGGAGCAACATCATTTAAAGTGGGTCGCTTACATTCAATAGTTTCATTTGGTGATTAAATACAAGAAGGGAACGTCCAATCAGATGGTTGATATACTTATTTGGATCCCTATGTAGGTACTTCAACTCTTGGATGTGTGTTGTGTTTCCTATGAGGATTGGAAGCCTCTCTATGCTTATGATCCCTTCTTTGTGTAAATGTGTTGAACCTACACATAATAGATCTAGTTAGAAAATACTACACACATTTGCAGAGGGAAATTGAGAAAGAAGAAACAAGATAGAAAGAATGGAAGAATTCTCATTAACCGTATTCCACATTCAAAGAGTGAATAATTTACAATAGATATAGGATACATGAGTAACTAATGAGCCATAGTGGTGGTCT
>SNQJ01S0012761.1:37606-54264 GCA_010110895.2 Picea sitchensis | reverse complement strand
AAAATATAGGAGACTGAATAATGACTAATTATGACTAATAAACAAGGAATAACCTTAGGAAAAATAAATCCTAGGTGTGTGTGAATTAAGTCCAACACTTTGCAGAGATACGGGTTGTTGTGCAACATTCCAATGAGGTTAATCAAATGCCAACCAAAACCAAATAATGGTATACAACCACCCATGTCATTCAACATAGTTATATTGTGTTGTACATCTTTGTACTTGGATGTCTCCTTTTGAGGCCTACTTTGGATATCAACCTTTAGTCCCTTATGAACTGCCTCTCACCTTGAATCCTTCCGGTGTTGGTTATTATAGCTTCGGGAGGTATTCCCCACAAAAGGAAAAGGTGCCAGAAATGTGGGAATATTCATTGGCACCAGATCATCCTTTCATTTCAATGAAATCGGCCTCAGAATGAGGCTAGAGCCTCATGGGAAAGTTGATGGGATTTGTGGGCTTGTGATGGGGTGTCATACCCACAAAGATGAATAAATTATTCTAATTAATTGTTGAGTTTAGAAGGGATGCATAAAATCACTCATTGGACATGTATATAAAGGAGAGAGGTCATTGTGAAATTTGTTCATTGTGGAATAATGGAGTTAGCATAAGTGACTATGCACTTGTGCTAGGAGGCTTGGTGATTTCAACAAAGGGAAATTATGGTAGGATGGAAAATATGGCCTAGGGTTGAGGACTCTCTATATTCTATTCTTGGTAGGGAAAAGCACATTGTACATGTGGGAGAGAGAGACAACTACATAAGGAAGAAGTTGTATGAGTGGAGTGAGTTGTACAAATTGTTTGTACAAGTTTTCGTACATGTAAGTGGGCTTTGACGGAAAAAATCATGTATGTACGCGGGTTGCAGTGGGAATAGTCGCATACATATGCAAGTTTCAATGGGAACATTCACACATATCCATACAAGTTCTTTTGGGCAGAAGCAGGTCCGTACAGACTGACATCAGGTGACCTTAGCAAGCCGTACATGTGATCAACAACAGATTTGTGGACAGAGGAGATTTCCAGGAATATTTTTGATCTTTGGTTTTCTATTTTTTATGGTTATTGGTGGAGAAGTTTGTCCTTGGATTTTGGTCATATTTGTATTGGATGAGAGGACAAGGTTGTCCTTTGATTAGGTAATAATGTATTGGTTGAGAGGGTTTGTTTTTACCTCATAATTTATGAAGTCAACAAGGTTACAAAACATAAATATTGTGTCTCATATGTGTTGATAATTCATCTCTGATATTTTGTGTTTCCATTGCATATGTTTTCAGTCAATAATTTTCAATGTAGAATTGTTCAATGATAACAGCTAGGGTGTTATTGTTGGTTCACTAGGAAGTAATTTTCATATCTAAAAATTGGTCACATAAGGTTGTATGTAAAAATTGATATGGTATCAAAGATTGGGATTTGAAGAGAAGGGGATCATCTTTGAGATACATAGATGCTACAATTGGTTGCATATTTCTTGTTTTGTTCTTGGTAGTCAGTATGGTGAACACATTGAATCTTGAGGATAAGTTGGAAGGGGCAACCAACTTCCGGGATTGGAAGGAAAGGGTTCTCCTTTTGTTGGAAGAGAATGACCTCAAGCAGTATGTTGAGGGTGTGGTTGTAGCACCCACTGATCTGCAGGAGTTGGAAGTTCACAAGAAGATGGAAGTGAAGGCCAAGTGGGTGTTGCTAGAATCTATGAAGGATCACTTGATTCATCACATTGTTGAGAAGACATTTTCGAAGGAGATGTATGATGCTATGGTAGGTCTATACCAGAATGGGAATATAGGAAGGAAGTTGCATTTGAAGCATCAAATTCAAGTTTTCAGGATGTTCAATGAGGACATGGTTATAAACTATCTTATGAAGATTACTCAGATCCAAGATCAGCTTGTAGTTATCAGTGAGACGGTGGAGGATGATGAGTTAGTGAATGTGGCATTGAGAGGTCTTCCCAAGTCTTAGGAACCATTTGTATAGGGGATATGTGCACGAGATAAGTTACCATACTTTGATAGACTATGGAAAAATTGTATCCAGGAGGAGACTCGATTGGTGTCTAGGGATGATATGGATGGTATGGTGAAGAGTAGAAGTGATAAGAACTAGGCCATTGCAGTTCGAACTAGGAAGGGAAGAAGATGTTCTCCTAGGAGAGGGGCTTCTCTCGAAAGAGAATCAGCTCCAGTGTTGAGACAAAATAACTATATTAGTAAGATCTAATTCTTTGAGTTCCATGACTTTGGGAATTATGATTCACAGTGTCCACACCGTATGGGAAGGGGAAGAAGGAAGCAGTCATTAGTAGCAAAGGTTGATGAGGTTGAAGACAAGTTCCAGAGGGATATATTCTTGGTCTCTTTCCTTTCTGGTTAATTTTCTTGTAAGAGGGCATGGTTTGGGGATAGCAGAGCATCTTGCCACATTACAAGTTCACAAGAGTTGTTTGATAACTTCACATAGACTGGCTTAGATTTAGTTGTAGATATTGGTATGGGAACCAAGCATGTATTTTAGGTATCTGACACAACATCATTCCAGATGGATTCAGGTGAGGTACTTAGGGTGTCGATTCTGTTATGGGTTATAGAACTGAGGAGGAGTGTTCTATCAATCTCAGAGATTGAGAATAAGGGGTACCATATATTGTTTTGAGATGGACAGGTGTTGTTTGTTCCTAGACGATCTAGCTTCAGATAAGAAGTGATGCTTAGATTTAGGGAGGGAAACCTATATAGGACGAGGGGCCAGCCCATGCATGACATGACTAGTAGAAGTAGAGAGACAAATGAGGAGGAGAAGGCAGATCCACTACTGGTGAGGCAGGTGGTTCTACTAGTAGCACGGGTTTAGAGGGAGCAAGTAGCTCCACCAGTGGTGAGGAAGGTGGCCCCACCAATATCACAAGTTCAGAGGGATCAGGTAGCTCCACCAATGATGAGGTAGGTATCCCCATCAATAACGTCAGGTCAAAGGGAGCCAATGTTTAGAGGGAGTCATCGCTCATGACCTAGTAGGGAGGAGTAGCCTCCCAGGACTGTTCATAGGATATTATACTTCATATGAGGTCATTAGGTTCAGAGGGAGCAGATGGCTCCAGATATTGTACAAACTCAGAGGGATTTAGGTTTTAAGAGAAACATGCAGACTCATAGGGAGCCCTGTTAGAAAAATAGGTGTGCTTGTTTCACCATAGACAATATAGAAATATTGTCACCCAACCATAGGCACAAAGGCCACCCCCGAGCACCTTAACCTTGACAAAGAAAATAATTTCAGAAGAAAACCCTAGAATCAATAGCCAACCAAGGTAGGATACCTCTCTCTAGAGATAGCATACCAGGCATAAAGTCCAAACCATAACCAAATAGAAATTCCAATCCAAAACCGAAATGTCAGTTGCAATAGTTGCAACTGCAGCTCCTCTCCAAACTTGTGCATCAATGGTCTTATGCGGTCATGAGAGTGAGGGTGACAAATGATTTCTAACGCTCTATTATTCATAGTCGTCCAAGTGACCTAACTGGTTTGAATTCTAAAAGTTCTAGAGGTTAATAACTCAATAATAAATATTCTCTTGAGACAACTTGTCTCATAGGGTTATTATCCAGCATTTTAGGGGTTCTCTTGCTTCCCGAAATTTTCTAGTCTCGTCGGGGTTACATGTAGAGGTTAATACCTCATGCAGCTACCATAATATCAACACTCCCTCCTATCTAGGGAGGTATTAAAGGAAATGGTCTTGAGCACACATAGACCATTCAATCGATAACATCATCATAGCCACATAGGCTATCTCATGGTCAAATCATGAGCACCATCATCACTATCAATATCATCTGATAGCATTAATTGCATCATCTCTCGAAGCCATACTCCATCTGATTAATTAGGCATGATGTTGAATAAGTCACTCACTCCACAGAGTGATACAAGAATCATTCTTCTAATCTGGACATATGTCCTAGAAGAGTGATTGTCTAGGACCATTTTCCATAGGGAGAATGTATGTCCATAAACATATTGACTATCCATCTAGCTGACAATCATCTCCAACACTAGTGATAGTATCCATGGAAATCAAAACAATGCCATCCAATAGAACACAATTGTGTCTATCCATAGTAGTACACAAATACTACCTAGTGGTACAAAACCACTCCTAGTAGCACACAACTATTAACTAGTGACACAAAGTCACTAACAGTGGATCACATCCACCACAATAGCATACAACTATTTTCCAGAGACATACAGTCTCCACAACAATCATATCATTTGATATGAACCTGTATAAAACAATATCATGATATAAATTGAGTCATCTGGGCCATTCTTCCACTCACACCTATGAGATATGGAAGAGAATCTTTCCTCATAAAGTAAAGCACCAACCATGGACTATCTGGACTATTATTCTCAAGCATATAAGAATAGTTTTCCTTGATTTTTGAGCTTGGACCATTCCTCCGACACTAATCACAGTGCAACCTACAGAGAATGAGTCTGCCCTAGAGAATGCTTGTCCTTGATTGTTGAACCTGGACCATTCACCTAACTGGGCCATTCCTCCGGCACTAATCACAATGTAACCTGGAGAGAATGAGTCTGTCCTAGGGAATGACTGTCCTGCACCAACCTCCAAAACGAACCATTCTTCGAAACTGCTCACAACTGTGAACTTTGAAAGAATGATTGCTCGACGAGGCAAACCATTCTACTTGACCACTACTCAGAGTGACTTCCAAGAAGAATGATTGTCCTATACCATTCCCCCACACTGGACACAAGGGGAAGTGTTGTCTATGGTACATCAACAATCTATCGAACCGTTTTCATTACGAAAATGACTGTCCGATATGGACCATTTTTCGAACTGGAAAATGCATGTCCATCAGAAATTTCAAACCACTTTCCGAACTGGAAAGGAATTGCCCATCCTGGACAATTTTCTGAACTGGAAAATGACTGTCCATAAATCAATAACATATCAGTGCTCCCTCCTAACCTAGTAGTAATCACTTCCTTTTACAATAAGGAAGTCGTCTCCACGAGCCCCAACTTGTTTCTTAAGTACACAAACTTTTCGTCTTGGACAGAGGTTTTACCAAAATATTTTCCATCTTCTCATCTATGGAGATATACTGGAGAACCACTTCTCTCTTCTGGACTTTATCACGAAGAATATAATGTTTTATCTCAATGTAATTCGTCCTGTCTTTAAACATCGGTTTCTATGAAAGATTTATATGGCCCTGATCATTACTATATATCATTGTCGAATTCAACACCTGATCAGAGCCCAAAAATCAACATATTGCTTATGTACAAGCATCACAAGCTGCAATATACTCTGCTTTTGTAGTGTTGATGATTGCAACATAATTTTGTTTCCTGCTAGATCATGACATTGTGGAAAAGCTCAAACTAAAATGTATCCAAGTAGCACTCCTTCTGTCATCTGTACTCCCTACCCAATCTAAATCGATTAATTCATACAGATGTATGTCATAATTTAAACATCCCACAAAACAAATATCTGGCTAAGTATTCTCCAAATACATTAACGAGCCAATCAATTGTCAATATAGTGACGAGTCTACTGGATTAGAGTTGCTTCAACTTCTTCAGAGTTGTTATCATGGGAGTTAGCCATAGATTTGCAATCCATCATCCGAGACTTCTGAGTAACCATTATGATACACTTTCTCTGTCATAGGAAGTTTTCACCACGCTTCTGATGTATATGAGATACTCTACATCAAGTTTCTTGAATCCATACAAGGTCTTATTCCATTTGCATACATGGGTCTCTTTCTGGTATACGCTTCTTTCTCAATTTTCTTTATTGGGAAGAACAATCTTTTACGTGTAAATTTCAATCCATGGATACTACAAGAGGTATATCTGGTTTACTGGAATGAGTTGTCGTCATAGTCTTCTCCCTCCTTCTAGAAGAACCTCTAGTTATGAATCTCACAATGCTTCCATTCATAAGTATTTTTCACATTTTATTACATACATTGTTCTTCATCACAACTTCCATTTATTCTGGTTGATTGCTTCTAGTGGGTTCAAACCAAGCTGGTAGTCTTATGATTCTCGATATAATAACTAGTTGTTCTGGATTTTCTTTCTTTCTTGGAATCTTCATGTTCTTCCTCGTGTTCCTCTTTAGCTTTTGGGTCCATGGAATATTCTATATATTCCATGCCCTTCCTTCCTAAAGATCCCAAATTCTTCCATTCATCATAGGAACATGGATGTAGATGGACAACCAAGGATACTTAAGACTTCTTTTCGAAGAAGACTTCTTCTAGAGTCAAATTGAACACTTGCTTCTTATCATGGTTGCTACTTTCAATGGGAACATGGATAGATACTTCATAATATTCACAGATTCTTCAATGGATCATATTATTTAGGATTAGCTCCCTCCTAATCCTCACTTCATGCATGAATGCATGCTCTTATTTTGGAATTATGTATCAACTCCCTCCATCTAAGAGAGTCCATGCTTTCATCTACATCCTTATTGCCTTCTGCAAAGTGTCACAAGTGTTATTCTAATTTCCTCTTGATTAATGAATTCTTTCTGATTTGACTCCTTCTGGGTCTCTTCAAGTTTAATTATGATTTTGGCTTATCTAGCAGTTGTTACTTATATAATAGATTCCTCAGGAATTTTCCAACGTACTTCATCTTCTTGTAGTCATTGTAATAACAATCCATATCTTGTTCTTCTTTCATAGGTATTGTTTTACTGACCATCTTTTCTTCTAAGAAATAGATATGCATGATATGTACATGAACTATGTAAATATGGTATGTACAAGAACTATGCTATAGAAGAATATTGTTACCTTGAATAGAAGAAGAAGTTTGTTTTATCCTGCTTGGATTTCTTTGAGGGTTCCCTTTCTTCGACAATTGTTGCTTCATCTATTTCCTTCCTTTTCTTTAACTCAGGATAGTGGTTCCTGTAGTGACCATATTTTCGACAATTGAAGCATTGCATTTTTGACATATCTTTTTCTTGATTTGGTTTCTTCCTTAAGCCAAACTTCCTTTTATTCTTGAAATTCTTGAATTTTCCTGTGAAGTCTTGATCATCATATTTCTTTTGGTATTTCTCTTTTGTGTTAATCCTTGATTCTTCTTGTGCACAACAAGTACAAATTTCTTCAAATGCGGGATACTCCTTTATTGTGTTCATTCTTGTGGCAAATTCATACCATGTCTTGGGACGACCATTGAGTATTATATTTACCAGTTCCTTTTCTGAAATGATTTCTTCAATAGCTTGTAGTTGATCTCTTAACTAAGAAATTCTCACAAAGTATGATGTTATGCTATCATTATCATTCATTTTCATGTCACATAGCTCTTTTTTCATATTCATTACTTGTCCAATGTTTTTGACTGAGAAGAGGTTAGTTAGTGCATCGTACATCTTCTTATATGAGTCAAGACGAGAGATGTAGGGTATCAAGTGGTCTTTTACAGAGTCCACTATGATACTCATAGCGTTGATGTCATTGTCCTTGAACTTATCCATAACTGCAACGTTCTAAGGTTCCTTCTCTTTTCCCACTTCAAATTGTGGTTCCATGATCTTTCCTTTCACGATATCCAACACTTTGTTCTTGGCAAGGATGAGGTCAATCCTTGTCTTCCATGCTCTGAAGTTAGAATCCCCTTCTAACTTGTTTTCTGACTTTATAGATTAAGTCATGATTTCTTTGACTTGGTCAACCTTTGACTTTGACCAAAAACTCAAACTTGATGTCTTGGCTTGCTGAGAGTACCAAGAGGTACACTTGGCTAGGGCGCACTAGGATATCTAGGAATTAGGTCAAGATATTCACTTAAGGTGCCTTAACAAGAGGGTTAGGGTTTCGTTGCTGCAACAAAACTTTGACTGCAATTGCAACTGTGATTGAGCAAATCCTCCCAATCTATCTTTCAATGATTAGACTGTCTAAAGATATTGTAGGCCCATAACCTGTTAGAAAAATAGGCGTGTTCGTTTCACCATAGACAATATAAAAATATTGTCACCCAACCATAGGCACACAGGCCACCCTTGAGCACCTTAACCTTGATAGAGAGAATAATTTCGAAAGAAAACCCTAGAATCAATAGCCAGCCAAGGTAGCGTACCTCTTTCTAGAGCTAGCGTATCAGGCAAAAATTCCAAACCATAACCTAAGATAAATTCCAAGCCAAAACCGAAATGCCAGTTGTAGCAGTTGCAGCTGCAGTTCCTCTCCAAAATTGTGCACCACTGCTCTTATGCAGTTATGAGAGTGAGAGTGACAAATGAGCTCTAACACTCTTTTATTTATAGTCCTCCAAGTGACCTAACTGGGCCGACTTCTACTTTTGGAGGCTAATAATTCAATAATAAATATTCTCTTGAGCCAAGTTGTCTCCTTGGGTTATTATCCAATGTTTTAGGGTTTCTATTGCTTCCCGAAATATTCTAGTCTCATCAGGGTTATATGTAGAGGTTAATACCTCCCACAACTACCATAATATCAACAAGCCCAATCTCATAGAGAGTTAGTTTGTTCAGAGGGAGTTCCATGTTGATGCTTTTGTAGCATCAGGAGGCATTCCCACTTGTGGAGTGTGGTGAGAATACCTTCCTTGCTAAGAGGGAGTGTTGATTTTTGTAGCTAAGGGCAGGTATTCTCACATGACCCTAGGTTTTTGGAATGTGGGATTCATCTTGGGAACCACATCACACTTTTGGTTTGGAGAAAACCCCCTTGGATTTGAGTGGTGGATTCATGGGTTTGATGATGGGATTTGTGGGCTTGTGCTGGGGCTTCATACCCACAAGGAAATCCTAATTTGATGTTAACGTATGGAGGGGTTTCTATGGTGACCCCTAAGGATTGTATATAAAGGAGAGAGGTCATTATGACATCTCATATGGTCATAGTGTGGAGAAATGATGGAGCTAGCATAACTGAGTTTTCACTTGTGCTAGGAGGCTTGGTAATCTCAGCAAATGGAAATTCTACAAGGTAGCGAATCTGACTCGGGAGAGAGAAGCAAAGAAGGTCACACGTCTGGAGTGATTTTTTTGTACAATACACAGTTTGTAGTGGGACAAATCGCTTATATTCATAGGCCACAGGTGTGACAAATCACATATATACATAGGTCATAGGTGTGACGAATAACGCATATACATAGATCACAAGTGCGATGAATCATGTAAATACGGAGGTCACAGACGAGGTGAATCACATATATACGCAGGTTGCAAGAAGGTGAACCACATATATATGCAGGTCACATGTGTGACGAATCACATATATACGCAAGTCATAGGTGTGATGAATCACATATATACGTAGGTCATAGGTGCGGCAAATCAAATATATACACAGGTCACATGAGAGGTGAATCATGTATATACGCAAGTCACAATAAGGTGAACCATGTATATACACAGGTTTCAAGAGGGTTAAACACGTATCTAATTTCATGGCATGTACAGATCCATACAGGCTGACAGGTGATGTCAACGAGCAGTACATGTGGTCTACAACAGATTCATGGGAAAAAGATATTTCCATAATATTGTTGAGGTTTGGTTTTCTAATTTGTATAGTTATTGAAGGACAAGGTTTTCCTCAGATTTGGTGATATTGTATTGACTGAGAGGAATGGTTTTGTCCTCAATTTTGATGACATTGAGAGGACTGGTTTTGTCCTCATATTTGAAGGATTGGATAAAGTTACAAAACACAATATTCTTGTGTCTCTTGCGTATTGATGATTCATCTATGATCTTATTATTTCCATTGCATATGTTTTCAGTCAATAATTTTAGTGTAAATTTGTTCAGTGATAACAACCAGGGTTTTACTATTAGATCACTAGGAAGAAATTTTCAGATCTGAAATTAGTCACATAGAGTTGCATGTGAAAATTGACATAGTATTAGAGCTTGGGTTTTGAAGATAAGGGGATCATTTTTGAGACACATTTTTGGACACAACACTAGAGGATATTTGTTCTTGTTCGTGTTCTTATTCTTGTTCCAGGTAGGTCACAGATGATAGCTCTAAGAGGGAGCTACAGTCACTGTTACAGGTGGAAATAAGTTAGATGATCTCTGGTTTGAGGCATGGAGAAAATTGTCCAGATGAGGAGCTATGGACTATTAAATCTTGGTGGTGTGATAGGTTGGGAGTTCTGGTGGATTGGCAGAGAGCCCGGATCACAACAATATGTTGTGTGGAAGATTTACAACCCTGTGGTTGGAATTCCGGTGGCTTGTCATAGTGAGTTGCGATGGGTGCAGCTCGGATGCCTTGGAACGAACGAGATAGTTTCATGTGTATCACAAGTTGATGAGATAGAGTCTTCATTGGGAGAGAGAGTTGCACATTGTCGAGGTATGATAATGTATGTGGTATTTGACCAAGGAAGATGAGGACATTTGCAGAGATGAGTTGTGGAGGTCTAGAGTGAAATAGAGTGTGTTTCCATCCGCAGCTTGGGACAATTCACATAAGGACATGGGATCAATGGCAGCATGTGCAGTCATGGAGAGGTTTTTGGTGACTTAGATGATGGAATTGGGTAGAAGTTCATTGGATTTTCATGACTTGGGTAAGTAGTATGCTTTCCTTGGAGGATTACATGGTTCTTATCCACTGGGAGCTACCGACAGATGACAGGGGCACATGATTTATTCGTGAGTTTCATAGTGTTTGACTCAGGTATGTACGGGGAGTTTGGTAGGAGGATCAGGCATGTAGTACAAGGATATGGAGCAGTAGTATTCCAGATGGAGTCAGGGGGTGTGTTGCAAGTGGAAAATGTGTTATGGATTCCATGAGTGTGTTCTCAGCCTCATCGATTGAGGAGTAGGGCTATGTAATGTTGTTCTGGGATGGATATATGTTAATGGATGTTGATTTGGTAGGCCTTCCCAAGTCATAGGAACCTTTTGTGCAGAGGATCTGTGCACACGAGACATTTCCAGGGTTTGATATGATATGGACTCAATTAGCGTCCATGGAGGATATGGATGACAAATGAGAGGGACCAGGGAGCTCTACTAGTGATGAGGAAGGTGGCCTCAAAGATTACATAGGCTCAGAGGGAGCTAGAGTTCAGAGGGATTCAACCCTTAAGATATAGTAGGGAGGAGAAACCTCCCAAGATTATGCAAAGGATAATGGACATGGAGTAGCTATCTCTAGAGGTTGTGTAGACTTAAAGGGAGTCAGGGGGATCAGAGGGTGAGTCGGTCACTTAGTGGAAGACAACATTTGGGTCTAGATGGGAGAGAGGCATCTTCCAAGACTACCAGACAAGTGTCATGGGTTGAGGAGGTAAGACAAGAGGTTCATAGGCAGGAGGCTTCTAAGAGAAATATGTCTTCGAGGATGGGATCATGTCAGACAATAAGACTTGCTTCAGTGACCAAATATGTAGCCAATCAGGAGGACTGGAGAGCAGTATTTTCTTTGGTTACAAAGGGAGTATCCAATCACGTAGATTGGAGAGAAACTGTGATAAAAATTCCATGATGGGAGACATAGATACTTCCAGGTGATGATGGAAGATGGAATGCCTCCCTTGATAAGAGGGAGTGTTGATGATTTTGTAGCATCGGGAGGCATTCCCACTTGTGGAGTGTTGTGAGAATATCTTCCTCCCTAAGAGGGAGTGTTGATTTTTGTAGCTTTGAGCAGGTATTCTCACATGAACCTAGGTGTTGGGAATGTGGGAATCATCGTGGGCATCACATCACACTTTCAGTTTGGATAAAACCCCCTTATATTTGAGTTGGGCCTTCATGGGTTTGATGATGGGATTTGTGGGCTTGTGTTGGGGTTTCACACCCACAAGGAAATCCTATTTTGATGTTGACTTGTGGAGGGGATTCTATGGTGAAACCTAAGGATTGTATATAAAGGAGAGAGGTCATTGTGACATATCATATGGTCATAGTATGGAGATTTGATAGAGCTAGAATAAGTGAGTTTGTACTTGTGCTAGGAGGCTCGGTGATCTCAGCAAAGGGAAATTCAGCAAGGTGGAAAATCTGGCCCAGGAGAGAGAAGAGAAGAAGGTCACATGTGTGGAGTGAATTTTTCATACCACACGCGGTTTGCAGTGGGACAAATCGTGTATATACGTAGGTTACATGTGTGGCGAATCACATATATACACAGGTCATAGGTGTGATGAATCATGTATATATGCAGGTCACAGGTGTGACAAATCACGTATATATGCAGATCACATGCAAGGTGAATCAGGTATATACGTTGGTCGCAAGAAGGTGAACCTTTTATATATGCGGGTTGCAAGAGGGTGAATCACGTATTTGATTTTAGGGCATGTACAGATTCGTACATGCTAATAGGTGATGTCAACAGGTCATACATGTGGTCTACAATAGATTCATGGGCATAGGATATTTCTATGATATTGTTGAGGTTTGGTTTTCTAATTTATATGGTAATTGGAGGACAAGGTTGTCCTCAAATTTGGTAACATTGTATTGACTGAGAGGAATGGTTTTGTCCTCATTTTTTATAACATTGAGAGGACTGGTTTTGTCCTCAGTTTTGGTGGACACTGAAAGGACTGGTTTTGTCCTCAGATTTGAAGGATTGGATAAAGTTCCAAAATAGAAGTCTTGTGTATTAATGATTCATCTTTGATCTTGTTGTTTCCACTGCATATTTTTCCAGTCAATAATTTCAGTGTAAATTTGTTTAGTGATAACAACCTTGGTTTTACTGTTAGATCACTAGGAAGCAATTTTCAGATACGAAATTAGTCACATAGATTTGCATGTGAAAATTGACATTCCCCCTTAGGTTCAAAAGGGAGAGAGACATCTTCCAAGACTGACGAGTAGGTGTCATGGGTTGAGGAGGCCATACAAGAGGTTAAGATGCAGAAGGGTTCTAGGAGCTATATTCCCTCCATGGAGGATTCAATTGTTTTAGTAGGTTTTTCTATATGGACAGAGGAGGCATACAGTTAGGAAGACATAGGAGTAGGATTTTCTTCAGTCACAGAGGGAGAATTCAGTGGGGTAGATTTAAAAAAGGATTTGCTTCAGTGAACAAGGATGCAACGAGTCAAAAGGATTGGAGAGCAGGATTTGATTTAGTGATAGAGAGAAAATTCAGTCATAAGGATTGGGGTGCAACTATGGTAGACGAGAGAGAGGGAGAAGCCAATCGGGAGGATTGGAGTGCAATTGTGGTAGAGGATAGATATCCACTTCCAGTGTGCTAAATAAAGGTACATATAGATGATGATGGATGGGATACCTCCATTGTTAAGAGGGAGTGTTAGTTATTATAGCTTTGAGAGGTATTCCAACAAGAGGCCAAGGTGTCAGGCATGTGGGAATATTCATTGGCACCAGATCAACCTTTCATTTCAGTGAAATCGACCTTGGAATGAGGCTAGGGCCTCATGGGAAAGTTGATGGGATTTGTGGGCTTGTGATGGGGTGTCACACCCACAAAGAGGAACAAAATATTCTAATTAATTGTTGGGTTTATAAGGTGTACATAAACTAACTCATTAGACATGTATATAAAGGAGAGAGGTCATTGTGACATTTTCTCATTGTGGAAGAATGGAGTTAGCATAAGTGAGTCTGCACTTGTGCTAGGAGGCATGGTGATTTCAACAAAGGGAAATTTTGCTAGGGTGGAAAATATGGCCTAGGGTTGAGGACTCTCTATCTTTGGTTCTTCGTAGGGAAAAGAATATCGCACGTGTGGGAGAGAGAGGAAACCGTAGAAGGAAGAAGTTGTACGAGTGGAGAGAGTTGTACGAAGTGTCTGTACATGTTTTTGTACACGTACGCAGGTTTCAGTGGGAACAATCACATACGTATGTGGGAACAGTCGCATACGTATGCGAGTTTCAGTGGGAACAATCGCATACTTATGCGCGTTTCAGTGGGAACAATCGCATACATCCGTACAATTTATTCTGAGGAGGAGCAGGTCCATACAGGCTGACATCATGTGAACTCAGTAGGTTGTACATGTGATCAACAACATATTTGTGGATAGAGAAGATTTCCAGGATTATTGTTGAGGTTTGGTTTTATGTTTTGTATGGTTATTGGAGGACAAGATTGTCCTTAGATTTTAGTGATATTTGTATTGGTTGAGAGGACAAGGTTATCCTCAAATTTGGTAATATTATACTGGTTAGGAGGGTTGGTTTTTCTCTCAGAATTTCTGAATTCAACAAGGTTACAAAGCAAAAATATTGTGTCTCATATGTGTTGATGATTCATCTATGATATTTTTTGTTTCCAACATGATCTTTTGGTTTTGCTTGATGTGAAAGATTTTAGTTCATTTATTTCGAGCCAACTTGAATTTTCTTGCTGGAATAAAAAAACTTATAGCGCTATGATGGACATTCCCTAACTTTCAAATATTTCATAATTTGTTGTAAATATAATTAATTCTATATTTGCAAATTTTTGGAAGTAATGTCAAATAAGGGGAATTAGAATTTGGAATTTCAAAAATTTAGATAACTTGGGTAATCATTCACATGATGTTAATGTTTAGAAGCTTTTTTTTTTTAATTTAAGATTTTATTTTAAATTCTTTTAAATAAAAAAACATAATAAAAATTGTATAATGTGAAATTCAATAAAAACAAAAAAAAAAAACCATGCAATATCAAAACCACAAAATTCTATGTTCAAGTGCTTCATTGTGAAATTCTATGTTCAAGCCATTGTGATTCATTAATAAATATTGTGATTCATTAATAAATAAATAAAAATAATAAAAATTGTGTAATTTGAAATCCAATAATAAAAAAAAACATGCAATTTCAAAACCACAAAATTCTATGTTCAAGCCATTGTAAAATTCTATGTTCAAGCCATTGTGATTCATTAATAGTAAAGCCGCATATAAGAACCTATGTTTACATAGTGTGTCATTAAAGACATTTGTAATGTCTAATAGGTGCGAACTTATTTATACTCTATATCTACCATTCTCTTCTCGAACTATACTATTTCAAATATTATTTTATTTTTGTTGTTGTTAATAATGTAGTTTTATTAATATAAATAAAAGATTTAGCATGGAATGATAATGTTATTAAAGATATTTGTAATAGAAATTATTTATACTCTATATTTATCATTTTCTTTATCATTTTCTTTTCGAACTATACTCTTTCAAATATTTTTTTGTTGTCGTTGGTGTTGTTATTAATAATGTAGTTTTATTAATATAAGTAAAAGATTTAATATGGAATGATAATGAATTAAAATATATTAGAAGTAGTTAATTTGTTGATTAGTATGATGATAGAATTAAAAATAAATTGTTAATATGATAAATAGATAGATTAAGCTAGATTTGAATTCATTTATATAAAATTTAATTTATATTTAAATTTAAAAGGTATATTAGTAAATTTATGGACTTTAATTTCAATTCAAAATTGTTCTATGACATAGTAATTAGTTTTACAAAATTGCTCACTGAGGGGAGTATAATTTTACATTATTCTTTTCCTCGTATGGGGTGGTGGGGATGAGAACCGAGGGAGCTACGACCCCTGAGGATGTAATGACATTGGGAAAAACAGGCATTACAACTATGATGAGTTGGCGACAAGAACGACGACAAGGTACTATTGTCATAGCAGGTACAACTACATGAAGGGAAGGAATGAACTCCAGGCTCGAAGCCACACGCGCAAGACTTCAAGTGAGTTCACATGGCATAGTAACTCGACTACAGGAGGAGACGTGGTGCCAACACTCTATCCGCAGAGATAGTGTTTAATGTTATTTACTATCGAATTAACCCATCCTTTAGTGGGATCTAATAACGATGGCTCAATGGCAAAGGAGAAGCAAAGTAATCAGAGTGTAAAGCCATGCGGTTTGAGAGTTTTCCACCAAGGACATCAGGGAATTACTTGTTGTAGTTCAGGTTCAATGGAGGGTCTACAGGATGTCCAGAGAGGAGGGTGGGTTGAGACCCTTCCTTTGAGAGCGAGTGTCAGTCGTCGGTTCAAAACGAGAGCTAGGTAGCAATGGCTCCACACCATGGGTACCAAAGGGGTTATCGTCGAGGAGGAAATTCACGAGTTGGGCCCTCGAATCACCAGCCTGGAAGCGATGTCCCTGCCTCAAGGGTCCAACAAGAAGCTTTGGACGCAACATGCACCTTTTTTGAATCCACGCCTCCTTGCTTTCAAGAACATGTGGAAGAGGAAGAGGCAATGGTCCATGTGGAAAGAACGATGACCACTGACCAAGAAGTGGCAGATACAACCATTCGTTGGATTCCGGATGTAGAGCGAATCGTGCTAGGGAAGCAAAGTACTGGAAAATAGTAGATCTTTACTGACACATAAAAAATATCTTGGATTAGATGCTTTAGACCCGGGAGGAGATGCATAATACATTTCAACTGCAGCTGGGGAATCTTCACTTGATGATGCGTGAATCTCTTACCTGTCTGCCAGCTACCAACACAGGAATGAGGACTTCGACCCTGAGAAGCACTGCTCATTCGGCCTCAGAGCAGACTTAGGATCAATTTGTGATGCCTTCAGGTCCTTGATCAGTAGGAAGTTTT
>SNQJ01S0012761.1:15296-37582 GCA_010110895.2 Picea sitchensis | reverse complement strand
TCAGTTGTGAATAAATTATAAAAGAATGTCAAATTCAGGAGCTGACAACAATTTCTATTTTAGTTTCTTTTTTGGTTGTTTAGCTTTCAAGACTTTATTTAAAAACATTGACCAAACTCTATGGATTGATGATCTATACCTTTGTTGTTGGTTTGGTTTCCCCAGTGACAAGCCAACAATAAAGTTTCTTTTGTATGTATAATATTCTGATTGATTAATAGAAATTCTACCTATATACTTATAACAAAAAAATTACAATATTATTTTGATTAAATAAATAATAATAATGTAAACTCTTGATTCGTCAATAATCTCAAACACGACATAAAGTTATTAAATTATTAGAATAATTTAAAATAATTTTTTATCATAAATAAATATGCAATAACACAAAATAAATATATTTGTAATTCTTTTTTCGTAAAAAATAGTGAATTATAGTGTTACCATGCATGTAATGCATAAATAAACACTCCAAATAACAAAAAAATGACTATAATATCTTAAAAATCACATATTCAAAACTTAGCAATAACTTTGAAAGTAAATGAAACAATAATTATAACATGCTCTTTGAAAGTAAATGAAACAATAATTATAACATGCTTGTAATAACTTAGACTTTGAAAGTAAATGAAACAATAATTATAACATGCTTGTAATAACTTTGATAGTTAATTAATTGACTAATTAACAATAAACAAATAATTACAACATGCTTGTAAGAACTTTGATAGTTAATTAATTTACTAATTAACATTTGAAATCAAAGTGAAAAAAATTGCGTCCTTATGCAAAGATGAGTTGCAAGTAAAATTTCCTTTAATTCTATCCTTATTAATATTACATGTAAATATGTTTTTCGCAACCATGTTGTGCATCTGAAATACATTTAATTCCTTTTAAAATTGATTAACACAATACTAATTTTTGGTACAAATTCTTATGTCACCCTGACGTTAATATGATGTAAACAATATTGGAAGCAAAATTAGAAAAAACATTCAAAATAACCTTTTATTTTGAAAATCTATATTTGGGATCATAATAACCTTTTAGTTAAGTCGTAATTCCAACACAATATGAGTGCCACGTGGGAGGCTTTGCTTTCTTACCAAAAAACAACTCTTGTTGGTATTACCATAATGTTTGTGTTGCGACGAGAGGTTGTCGATAGGGTGATGAAATGTCATCGGTAGTCTAATGGAAGGATGTCATAATCCCTTTCTGGCATCAACATAATCTTTGTGTTACAATGAGCAGTGGTTTGTAGGGCAACGAACTATCATTTGTGGTCCAACAAAAGGATGTTGAAAGTCCAATGGTTTCAAATAAAATTGTTAAGAGATTTTTCAACATCCTAATTCCTAGAGACATTAGAATACCAATAATAATTGTCATTTAAAAAAGGTGGTTAAGATTTATATCTAATAAAACATATGAGAAAATTGAGATTATGTAGATAAACAACATACATCGTCAAGAAAGCATGAGAAAGATTAAGGATACCATTACTACATTTAGAAGTTCTCTCTTGTTTATACAACACTAAACTCAAAAGTGGATTCCTTAACAAAGAGGCAAACAATGAATTAGATCTTATCAAATATAAAGCACTAATCCAAGTTTATCTAACCAATCCAAGTCCATCTAACAATGAATATGAATGAAGGCACACTTTTCTTAAACAATGAATATGAATGAAGGCACACTAGATGCATAGAAACCCTGAAGGGTGGCTTCAGTAGCCTATATTCTAGGTACATTTTCTGAGTTATTTACTCTCAACAAATTGTTCAATCATATGGATTGCTTGGCCACTTCATTGGCATGAAAATTTCATATGAATGTAATAGATCCATCTTATGATACATGGAAAATAGTGGACATGTAGGCTCAAAGGCCAATATGAATGCACTTTTTTTTTTACAAATTTCAATAAGAATAGACTTTTTTTTCATATATATATATATATATTAAACAAAATACTTATTTATAGCCCACTCACTTCACTAACAAAAATCTTTTACGAAAAATAAATTTTGATCTTTGTTCTATGTCTAATGTCGATTTATTTCCTTAGGATTGATTATATGGCTCTCTTTCTTTGTGTAAAACCTCTAAATTTGGCTATGTAGATCTGTGTCTAGGGTTCAAACCCAATTTCTCACATATATACTATATGGTTATGAATATGAAATTGCTTCTGGATTGTAGTTGCCAAACTGTACCATTGATGCTTACAACGGGAACTTTAAACATCCCTCCAACCATTAATCAATATCTATAGATTTTAGATTATATAGAGAATCCAAAATATGTAAATAAGAAAATAGATGTTGAAAATTAAAAAGGTTGTTTCAAGTGTTGCAAAAATGACGAAAAAAATGTTACATATGTCATGATTATTACATAATTGTCACCATGTATTTTGGGTTCTAATATTTATAATTTACATAAACATCACAATATTGATGACAATTTGACCTAGTCAAAAACATTGAATGTTTGATTAAGTCAACTTTATTGAATGTTTAAACATAACTAACGGTCATTTGGTTAAATAGAAAAAATGTTGGAAGTCCAATGCGAAGACATCACAATTTCGACAATATTGGAAAGAAATCAAAATTGCAACATTTCTTGGGGAACAAGAAGAAAAAAAGTAAATTGTAATGGTTTCTAAGTAAATTTCACCATCAAAATCAAATTTTTCCATCGACATCAAAAAATGACGTTGGATTTCACACCCAAATGTAGTAGTGACAACACATTAATTTTTTGTTATTTTCTATTAAACAAAATTACTAGTTGAGGAAGCGAAAATAAGTACAATGGAGGAGTTACTCAGGATTCAAAGGTCTAGTGTTTCTACAAGCTTGTAGACACACTTTAGGTATTAGGAGACATAAGGGGGGAATATCTTCATCACTAAGGACCATGGATGGAGACCTTGAGGTGGTAGACTATGGGGAAGATGAAGTCCGTAGTCCCATTTCAATATTTAGGTTCAGGAGCTTATGGAAATATTGTGAAGTATACAAGTGTTAAATGAAGAGCTAGTATCAACTAACATAGATCAAGGCTTGGACAAAGGCCCGCTAGATGGAAGGCCTGCAATGGAAGTGTGGGTACATGATGGGATTGATCCTTTAAGGATCTCGGTTGAAGGTAAAAAGGAAGGAAAAGAACATCATGGTTTGACATCCTTTGAGGAAAAAGTGGATTTATGTCTTGATTATGATAAGGCTCCAACACTCGATAATTTATCTAATCGATCGAGATTCAAGTTTGTGCATGGTGCAAACTCTTAATCCGTTGTAGTGAAGGTGTTATTGAGCCAAGACCTAGGTAGTGAGAGGATTCATGTGTCAACCTAGGCAATGAAGGTGTTATCCTATTATAAGAAGGAATGGATTTTGGGTGGAAAAATCCCTCCAGGTGAAAATGTGGTTTGTCAGGATTGAAAGAAAAGAAAAAGGAAGCGTATTAGGGTTCAACCAAAGAAAGTTAGGATGGTTGTTGGTCTGGATGTGGGTTTATTAGAGGTGGAAGGTTTGAGAGACATGTAACTCATCTAGCATTTTATGGGGAGAATAGTTAAAGGAGAAGCTATGAAGAAGTGGATGGATGAGGCTCATAGGCTTGTCCTCAGGTATACACTTCTCTTGCATCTCCTAGTTTGTGAGTGGATTTACTTTTTGGTGAAGATATTTATCGATGTACAGTTACTTATCAGGTAGGACTTGCATTGGGGGCCATCCAATTTATGTTTAAATAGGTGGAAAATGGGGGTTGACCCATGGAAGGAATCCACCTTATTGTAGTATATTTGGGTTTTAATTTTGGGCCTCCCATTGGAACTATAGAACAAGAAAATATTGGAAGGTATTGGGAGTTATTTCGGTCATTTTATTGCTTTGGAGGATAATTGTTGGGGAAAAGAGGATATGCGAGTGGTTAGAATCTTTGTAGAGTTATACTTGAGAGAGGGTTTACCAACAAATATTGAAATTGTCTAGGGGTATTGGTATTTTATCTAGAAACTAGAGTTCTCGAAATTGCATTTTAGATGCAACACTTGTCATGAAATAAAGCATTTATGGGAGGACCACAAAATCCCTAAAGGATCATTTCTCTAGAAAAATGTGTGGATAAAAAATTCAAACTCTACCGGTGATATGAAGGTCTATCTAGAGAATATAGTTTGAAAATAACATGCTTATCCTTAGGATTTGGAGCCTTTATTATCTCTGGCAAAAGAGAAGGCTCAAACTCCCACAATGCATGATATGGATAATGCCCAAGGATTCAACTCAAACTACTAGAATCAAGACTCTTTCTATCTTGTCAAGGTATGTATATTTTAGATTATTCTTCATGCTTTCAGGAAGTTAATTTTGGTTCCCCCTATCCCATTGGGTGTGTGGAATTTGTCATTATGAATAAGGAGGATTTATGGGGTAGCGGCCATATGAATCAACCATTCCATTCTATGAAGTTGGGAGTTGATGTTGATCCAATTTATGAAGGTTCATCCAAGGTATATGGTGAGACCTCATCAAAGTTATTTGGTTAGGGAGATACGGTTTTGTCTCTTAGGGTGAAGCCGTGATCTCTCCATTGGCCAAGAATCTTAGGCTATGTTGTCTCCTAAGGGTCATCCTATTGAGGATGAATTATAGTCAACGACTCCTTCCAAGGAATATCAAAATAAATTTTCAAAATCATATTCTCAATTACTTGTACCTTTTAAAGTAAAAAAATGAATCAAGGGCCTTGGAAGGGGGGTTGGATTTTGATTAATATATTCCAAATTTAATTGTGATAAAATACCTTGTATCCGTGGAAAAATCTCAGGATAATAAAGAGATCAAAGAGGGGAAGAAACTTACTATCCATGGGGTCCTTAGAGTAGGAAAGACACCAAAAAAATGGTGTCCAAATGATCACCCTTTCCCTAAATTATAGAGGGTGTAGGGGTGCCCCTAAGAAGCAAGCCTTGAAAAGAATTGTTGCATTTTATAAGCCAAATGTATTTTTACTTCAAGAGTATATGTGTGTTGGGTCAAAAGCAGTGGATTTTTTGTCTTCTTTTTTGAAAGATTGTTATTTTTGCTTAGTGGATGTTGATGGTCTGTTGGGGGTGTTTGGTTTCCATGTGGAATGTTAATTTTGATCCTCCCTCTACCAATGTTTTGCATGCAAGTATAGTGAAAGAATTTAGATCTAATAAACTAGGGAAAGTTCTTAGAATAATAAACTTGTATGGACCCTATGGGGATACGAAACCCTTCTAGGATTGGCTAGGAGACTTGCTTATTTTGAAAGGTGATAATGTTCGTATCGAAGAGGATCTTAACTTGACTCTCAATCTAAGGGAGATATAGGGAGAAGTGGAAAGGAATGAATCTCTTGTGGATTTTTTCTCACACTTTTTTGAAGACCAAAAACTTAGTGATGTGGAACTAATCAAATTGTCCCAACCTGGAGAAATACTAGAAGAGGTAGGGAGGGTATTTCCAGGAGGTTGTATAGGTTTATTATGGAAAATCATAGGTTGGTTTTGGAGGATCTTCAAATAATTTACCTATTATTTTACAGATTGAACCTAAAGGATAGAAACCCCCTACACCCTTTTAATTTAACCACTTATGGTTGAATAAGGAGGATTTTAGAGCCTTGTAATACAGAAAAGAAATCATTTTTATAGAATCTCTAATGATTCTTCCATGAAGCAAGTTTATAATAATTTAAAGATGGTGAAAGAGGTAGTATGTGAGTGGGTAAACAATCATGCTATGAAAAATAAAAAATACCTGGAAGAAGGTATAAAATATCTCTTTGAAAATAATGAGGTATAAGTTCTCTATAAGGAGGAATTCCATACTTTAAAAGAGCTGAAAAACAAAAACAAAAACAAAAACAAGGCACTATTTAACGAGGAGCCAGAGTGGAGGTTTAAGAGAAAAGCTATATCGTTAGCTAAAGGTGACAATAACACTAATTTTTTTCACAAGTTTACAAACCATAGAAGGCGTGTAAATAATATATTGGAAATAAGTAATATTGATGGTTGTAGGGTCAAGTCCTTGAAAGAAATAGCTGAAGTTGGTAAAAATCACTTTAAAAATATTTTCGAAGACCCTGAGAGTGCTAACATTGGAAAAATAATGTAAATATTAAGGATTTTTCCTAGCCTAATTGATGGTCAAATGAATATTGAATTGGAAGCACAAGTCACAAAGGAAGATCCTATATCTTGACTGGTGGACTATTGAATTCTATATTGACTTCTATGATTTGATCGAGGGTGATCTTCTCACAATGGTTAAGGGATCTAGACTATTAGGGAAGGTTTTAGGAGCCTTGAATTCCACATTTATATAATTTATCTCCAAATGACAAAAACCTTGATCCTTTGAATAATGCAGACATATATTACTATGTAATCTTGTTTATAAATTCATTTATAAAATTATTGATAACATGCTTAAAGGTTGTTTATTAGGAGTAATTTCAAATGAACAATGTTGCTTCCTATTCAATAGGAAAATTCATGATGTTGTGGGAACAATACAAGAAGGAATGTACTCAATCAATACTCAAAACATTTCATATTTTGTGATGAAAATAGACCTTACAAAAGCATATGATAAAGTGATTTATCCATATCTCGTATTGTTGTTACACTAGTTTTGTATGAATTGAAGATTTTTTGTTGGATAATGGGATGTCTGACATCAAACTCTTTTGTTGATATAATAAATGGACCGGCTTTGGGTTTTTTAATGCCTCAAGGGGTCTCCAACAAAGATGCTCATTATCCCCTTTCCTTTTTTATTAGTTTTTTAAGGGTGAAGTATGTTAATAAAGGATGCAAGGAGGAGAGGGATGATGAAAGGGATAAAAATTCTAGATTCAATGGCTATTTCTAATTTTATTTTTGTTGATGATATTATATTTTTCGGTCAAGGATCCTTCAAGAAATTGAGAAGTATAAAGGAGATTATGGGCATATATTACAAAGCTACATGTATGGAGGCTAACATGAAGAAGTCATCAATGTTGTTCAATGAGTTGAAAGAGGAGGTGAAAATGTAAGTTATAAATTTGTTTCCTATGAATCATTATGATCTTGATCAAGAACTAAAGTACTTGGGTTTTAAATTAAAACCAAATGACTACATTTATTTTAATTGGATTTGGTTGTTCAAAATTGAAGCTAGAATCTTAGATTGGGTCAACATATGGTTGTCTCATGTTGAAAAATTAATATTGGTCAAGGTTTTTCTAGAGAGTGTTCATGTGTATTGAATTTATATTGCACACATTCCCAAAGGCATTCTAAACAAAATTAGAAAAAAAATGTGTAAGCTTTTTATGGATAGGGAAAAGGGAAAAGGGAAAAGGAAGGAATTCCTTTGGTAAAATATGAAAGAGTGGCTACCTCAAAGGAATCCGGTGGATGGGTTTTGAATAATATCTATACATTTATCCTGGCCCTAGCTACAAAAATCATATGGAGGTTAATCTATAATTAAGGTATATGGGGAAAATGATGAAATTAAAGTACTTAAAAGGAAAGTCTCTAAAGAAAAGTTTAGAATGGAAAGGAAAAATGTTCAACGAACTTCAATTGTCTAGAAATATTTGGTTCGATCTTTTCCCTTAATTGGAAAATGGATATCTTGGAAAGTAGGAAGGGGAAATAAAGTGAGAATTTGGGAAAATCCTTGGATTGGTTGTAAAGGAAATTATGAGCTATCATAAGCTATACTAACTGACCTACATATTTTAGCCTTATAGGACAACCCATCCTTTTATGTATAGTCCTAATTCTTTTGGTTCAGTCTCCACTCCCTTTGATTTCCTCAAAAACCCTTCTATGGAAGTGCCAACTCCCTTATCTCCAACCTATTATTCATCCCCTTTCAATGCTACTAGAATTCACATGGAGGCTAAGTTTGGACTATCCATGGGTGCCAACATGGATAAGGGGTGCATATCTGGCCCTCTCCCTTCTCATGGTGTTTTGGGAGCAGTATCCTTCGGTAATGATGTGTGGATCGACTCTCATTCTTGCAAGGAGGCTATGCTTGAGATGTCTATGGATGTTGGCAAGAGATCTAGCCCTCTCCCTTATCACAAAAATCTAGGTGGGGCTTCTCTCAGTGATATAGTGAAGAATGCCTCTCATTCTCTTCTCTTAAATTAAATTTTGGTTGAAGAGACTCTGCCTTTATCTATTCCTATAGTGTAATATGTCGTAGATCATGTGTCTTTTTACAATACTAATAGTCTTGTGTTCCACTTCAACGATATTGGCCTTGATTAGTGGATCTACATAAATGGATCTTAGTTTCTTGGGAACCTAAGGTAAAATAAAAGTATTTCATTTACCCCTATGCAAAAGGGTTCTGCATTCTTGAGTTTGATCTTGCAAAAGACATGGATTTGATCTTAAACTCAAGACTCTGGTTATGGGGAAATACATGATTATGCATGAAACCTTGGAATCCATCCTTTGATCTAATGATAGACACTCTATCCTCGACTCTTGTGTGGGTTAGACTTCTAAATTTTCCTTTTCATTTTTTGGGTTTAGTCTCTCTTTGATCCATTCACAAATCCCTTGGAAAGTTTTATCTCAGAAGTTCAAAATACAAGAATTGAAACACCACAACATATGATCGAATATATGTGAAAATGGATTTCAACAAAGGGTTTCTTTTAGAAATAAAATTGACATTTGAAAATTAATCCTGGACATAAAATATGGATTATGAAAATGTATCCCTCCACTATAGAGCTTGTTTTGAAATAGGGCATCATGCAACGCATTTCCCAAAAGGGACACGACAAATAAGGAAGCACTAATATAAATAAAACTAGAGGGTTGGCACTAAGGAAGAACAAAAAATTACTAGTAAGGAAGATCCACCTAACCTAGACCCACCCAAGGAGGAGCCAAAATTGATTTCAAAGATAATCAAGGAAACACCACCAAAACAAGAACATCTATTACAACAAGGATCGACACCACATGGTATGATGGAAAAGGAATATGATTTTACTCCATATCCAGATCATAAATAAGAGCTCATGCTTAGCCTTCAACCTAAGGAAAGATGGGCAGATTAGGTTGAAGAAGACGACACTCTAGAACATTTGAACCTCTAGATCAAGAAAAAACAAGATTGGAGGGATTAATAAGGACATCATTAAATGTAAAATAAATTTGGAAGACATTAGTAAAAAAAAAAACCTCCTTCGATATCATAGCCAAGGGAGGCAAGAAGGAAAACACATAATCCATTTTATCCATGTATTATGTATTTTATTATGTAAGCAACTTGTCATAATTTACTCATGTATGACATTCCAGGATGTAGTTCTTGTGGGAATAAGAAATCTCTATATTCGATAGATAAGGAGATGGCAATTTTTCTCAAAATCTAAGGTAGACAAATTTTGTAATCTCATTGTTAGCCTCAACTACAACCTTTTTGTAATATAAATTTCCCTAGTTACTATAAAAAAAAATGACCTACATTCTTTGGGGATTTTCTCTCTAGAGGAGGTAGCAAGTGTTGATGGAACAAATGGTTGGTCTTAGGGTTGAAAATCAACAGAAGTCCTAAAGTTACAAGGATGGAAAGTAGAGGAATGGTATCAATATTTGAAATTGTTAAATCATAGTACTATAGATCTTTCAAATCATGAGGATTTAATCAAATGGTATAAAAATGAGAGCTCGAGGGAGTATAAACCTAGAATTGGTTATTCAGTCGAGATGGAATAATCCCATGAAAGAAGAAAATCATGGTGGTGGAAGGTGGTCCCAAAGATATAGAGTCCTTTAAAAAAAAAAATCTACCTCTGGATGACTTTGGATAATATAACATTAACATGGGACAACATCCAAAAAAGGACCTCGCATGGGTTGGGTAGATGTATCATGTGAAAATTTAGTGAGGAATCAATGGATCATGTTTTTATTACCAAATATTACGAATTTCAAGTGGGAGGAACAAAAGGGATTAGTTGTCCTTGCTATAATTCCTTTATTGATGGATAACTGATAAATATGAAAACTCCTTTAGAGATTTTCCATGTTTTGTAATCTAGGTGGTATGGCTTTCGAGGAAAGACATGATTTTTCTAGGTATTAACATGACCCTTGCACAAGTTTCTCACAAAATAAGGGTCTCCTTTGAGGGGAGCTAGAAACCTCTGAAAGAAAATCATCAAAGAGTTCTAAAATAACCTAACATTGATTTTGATAAGGCTTGGGGTTTATTTGACAGGGCATGTCAAGGAACCCAAAGTATGTGTGGGGTAGGGTATGCTATTTTATTTGAGTCTACACATTGTATTTCTTTGAAATATGCCATTGGGAAAGGAACAAACAACCAAGTTGAGTTTTATGCATTGTGGGTTCTCCTAAAAACATTGATAGGAAAGGGTTTAAAAACTTGCAGGTATTTGGAGATTCCAATATATTGATGGATTGGTAAAATAATAATTATAGAATTGAAATTATGTTGTTATTCCCAATCATGAATGAAGTTCTGGAGGTTAAAATTATGTTTGATGAACTATATTTTACTCATATTTATCAAGAGTTCAACTTAAAGTTGATTAGTTATGTAAGGAAGCTATATTGTTGTAGGAAGAGAACTTAGTTGAGCTATACTTGAGAGGAAGGACCCAATTCACACTAAAAATGTCACTATATTGATGCAAAAGATTAAAGGAGTGTTAAATATGTGTTTTTTTGTTTGGAATTTGCATTGTTTTACTATTCTAACCTTAGGGCTATAAATATTTCTTTATGGGAGAAATTTGAAGGATACCCTTATGCAACCTAGGAAGACTATAATGTGTAGGTGTAGGAAAGAGAAAGAGACTAATTCAAGATACTATAGAGTCCATGTTTTTTTACCCTTTCAAGAAAATCAAATTTTTATTCCAATTTCACTCTTGAAATATCAAATATGAATATTTTTCTTCGAAAAAAAAAATAGTACTATAAATATAATAGTTATGATTATATATTGGGTTCACCCATGTCAGCTAAAACAAAACTATCTATTTAGAGAATATGTACTTTCGGGCATATTATCAGTTTAGGGGAACTGTAGGAATAAGGACACCAAAAAATTGGTTGAAGACATATGGAGATCATTTGTGGTCATTTAAGAGACAAATTCCCTTAATTACATCATTGTCACTTGTCTCTAAGTCCATGAGCTATTGTTCACCTTTCTAAGACAAGTCCAAGTGATATACATGCATGCGTAGATATGTTGGGTTGTTATATTCTTTGCAGTGATACAACAATCATCCAACTATCTAGCCGAGGTGGCTTGACTAGGAGATAATTTGACCAGGAATGTTGAAGTCGAAGTGATCGACATAAATTCAAAAGTTCAGACAATAAGAGATTATCAGGAGGTCGATTGAAAACCAAATGAAGACTGACTAGAGGTTGACAGATAGATGATTGGTAAAATGACTGAAGTTGGATGTAATAGAATCTCAAGATTCACAATATTTTCAACCAATGATCTACGTGGATCTGTAACTATTTTTGGGTGCCATGATTCAGGGGTTTTCCTACTATAAATCCTATAAATAAGGTGCATTGTAATTGTATTAAGTTTATGTTCATACTAACTTTTAGTAGAAGGTTACTAGTCATATAGATGTAAGTTTAATTGGATGCAAGGTTTTTCTTGTGTAATGCAAGAGATTATGATGGCGATTGTGTCTTAGGTGTATACCAAGGCTATTCATGTAACTCTTTATTCCAAATGAATAAGACAACAAGAGTTCAAGACTCTCAAGGAATGTTGGTTTTTCTTTTGGGTTTCTAGGGTAAAATCTCCATGTATTGTGTTTGTCATTTATTTTCTTGTTTAAATTTGTCTTCTCTTTTCTATTAGGTTTAGTGTGGATGTCTATTTCCTAACATATGGTATTGTAGCCAAGTTAAGTCATTCTATTAAGTAGATCTTGGATCTAAGATAAACTCTAGGTCTAGTGAGACTTGTAAGTCAAATATCCTTAAAGTTGTGCTTGAAAGAATGACAAGTGGTTCGAGGATAGAGATTGAAAAATTAAATGGCCAAAATTTTGAGCTTTGGAAGTTTAAAATTGAATACCTCTTTGTAGATCGAGAAAAATGGGAAGCGATATGACCAAGAAGCATTCTGACGGGTATGTTGAGGGAAGAATGGGAGAAAATTGAGAGAAGGGCAAGGAGTATGACTCAACTTTGTGTTGCATATTTGGTGCTACTGAATGTCTCAGGTGAAGACTTGACCAATAAACTGTGGGACAAGTTGGGAAGCTTGTACCAGTTCAAATCCCTAGTAAATTAGTTGTTCCTTCGAAAGAAACTATATCTTTGGAGGATGAGAGAAGGGAGTTTGGTAACTGACATTTGAATGAATTCAATATTGTAATAAGCCAATTATCATTTGTGTATATTAAAATCACTAAGGAGGAGAAATGTATTATCCTATTATGTTATTTTCCAGACTCTTGGGATATCTTACTCATGGCTATAGGGATTAGTTCAACCACATTAGTGCTAGAAGATGTGGTTGCATCTCTATTGTCAGAAGAAATGAGATGGAATAACATGGAAGGATCAACCAAATATGCCTTAATGGTGAGAGGTTGATCGACCAATAGAGATAAAGGAAAATTATCTGATAGAAAGTCTAAGTCGAAGGGTAGATCTAAATCCTCAATTCAGTGGATGGGAATATGATGGAAACTTCGTAAAGTTGGGAATTATAAAAGGGACTGCAAATCGAAGGTGATGGAAGACAATACAGTATTCAAGGAGAATCATTCAGCTGAGAGAAAGAATACTCGATATAAAGGAGGAAAAGTGTATCTAGAATCAACCAATACACAGTTGAATCAAGATGTTTGTTTGATTGACTCAGAAGCATCCTTTCATATGACACCGCACAGAGAATGGTTATGAAAATATGAGAGTATGAAGGGGGAGATGTGTTCTTGGGGGGTGAATCAATAACCAAAATTGTTGGATGGGGAAGATTCTCATTGATACTGCAAGATGGGAGAAGTAGAACCCTTCAAGGTGTGCTAGATATTTTAGGTTTGGAAAGAAACATATTATCTGTCAGCGAGATGGGTGATGTAGGTGTGCACACTCTATTTCATAAAGATACATGCAAAATGGTCAAGGGAGCAATGGTCTTAATGAAAGGAGTTCATATTGAAACCCTATACAAGTTGTTAGGGAATGTCGACTCGACTGGATGAAACAACATTGTTGTTCCTGAAATCGGCTCGAATTGACACAACTCATGATGAATCAATACAAACTGACTCAACTTTTCTTATTCAAGCTGACCTGACCATGTTATTGCACCAAAGGATAGGCCACATTGGAGAAAAAATACTTTGACCTATGCAAAACAAAGTTATTGTAGTCAATTGAGTTTAGCCTGAGTGGTTTGTGTTGAGGGGTGTTCTCCCCCCACCCAAGTTCAATTCCTGCAAGTGACATGTTAAAATATTAAATGAGCATTCTATTGAAAAATACTTGAATTTATACAAATTTTGATTTACCCTGTGTACCATCCTCGAAATGAGGGGAAGTCCCCAGTGGGTTTCCCTAGGAATTATTCCAAGGAAAAAAAAGAGAAGGTATGGTTGAAGGTTTTCCTTATTGTAATTTGGAAGTCGATTTTTGTAAGCATTGCATATATGGAAAACAAAATCGGTTTAGGTTCCCATATAGAGCGATAAGGGAAAAGGGGATTATGAATTATACTGGCATGCTTATGCCTATATCGATCCCTTCACTTGGTGGATCCATGTATTATGTCTCCTTCATAGACAATTTTTCCAGGAAGACATGAATATATTTTCTGAGGAAGAATCAAAGTTTTTAGAGAAATTCAAAGAGTTTAATTCTCTTGTGGAAAACCATACATATAAGAAGATCAAGGTGATGAGAACTGACAATGGTGGTGAATTTTGTGGAAATAATTTTGAGCATTTCTGCAAGCAGTGTGGCATAGCACACAAAAATACCACACCATATACCCCACAACAAAATGGAGTCATTGAGATAATGAACTGAATGTTGATGGACAAGGCAAGAAGCATGCTCAATGGTGCAGGGATCACATAAGAATTCTAGGAAGAGGCAGTCGACATTGCAAAATATTTGGTAAATAGGACTCCTTCATCAGTTCTAGTGGACTCAAATCCACATTAGGGATGGTTTGGTAAGAAGAGTTTACTTTCACATCTCAAATTATTTGGCTATGATGCATTTGTGCATGTTCCCAAGGAAAATAGGAGAAAGATGGATAAGAAGGTATTCAATTGCATTTTCATTGTGTATAAGGAAGGAATTGTAAGTTTTAAACCTACGAAGTAAAGCAATGCATATAGATTCTTAAGCAATACATAAATTAATCAATCGCTCATACACAAAGTACACAGAGATTTTATACTGGAAACCCTCAATCGGAAAAACCTTTCTTATTTTCATTATCTTGAATTTCACCATTCGCCATACAATATATACAATGTTTTTAGGTATTCCGTAGATACCAAAACCCTAATCCCTTAATTCAGGATTAATTTACAAATCCGCTAAAAATAGCAAAATCCGCTAAAAATAGCAAAATCTGATGCACCCACACACACACACATGCAAAGAATATAACACATACCCAACATCAATGAAATGATATAATATCTAGAATCCTACATTAAGGAAAATAGTGTACAATCGAGATGCGGTCTTTAGGGAAGTCAGAGGAACTTTCGAGTCAAAGAGGTTCAAACAAAGAAATATCCAGAGAAGGTGAGGTTTGAACTAAGGAACGAAGAAGATGATTAATATGAGTTGATTGAATCAGATGAAGAGGTGTAATATCCAACTTTGGATGTAAGAAGGATTGAATGAGTAAGAAAACCAGTTGAAAGGTATAGTCCACTCGATTTTCATTATGAATTTTTATTAATTGTCATTGACGAGGAGCTCAATTCAGTCAAGGAGGTAGTCAAATCGACAAAGGGTAAACTATGGAGGGACACCATGGTCGAAGAAATGTAATCCTCGCACAAGAATGAGACATGGGATTTGGTGGAATTACCTAATGCAAGGAAGCTCATTGACAACATGTGGGTATTCAAGAAAAAGTTGAATGCAATAGGTTAAGTCAAAAAATTCAAAGCTCAACTAGTAGCCAAAGGATATTCCCAAGTCGAAGGAGTCAAATTCAGTGAGATTTGTTCCCCTATTGAAAATTTAACTTCCATTCGAGTACTAATGTCTGTGGATACAACATTTGATATTGAGATAGAGAAAATGGATGTGAAGACAACACTCCTACATGGGGATCTATAAGAAGAATTCTACATGAAACGACTTGAAGGATTTGAAATAAAGGGAAATAAAGAGCTAGTATGCAAGTTGAAAATATCCCTTTATGTTATAAATCAATCACCAAGTATGTGGTACCGGAATTTTGACACATACATCCTTATTTTGGGATTTGTGAGAATCAAGGATGATCACTGTGTATATTCCAAGAAATAAGGCGGTCATTTCGTATATGTAGCATTATATGTCAACAACATGTTGTTGGTTCGAAACAACATGGACACAATAAAGGAGGTGAAGAAGAAACTATCCTCCAAGTTTGACATGAGGATATCGATGCAGTGAACTTCATTATAGGAATGGAGATCATGAGATATCAGAAAGTTATAAATATTTGATTGAACTAGAGGAAGTTCATTGAAAAAATCTTAAATCATTTCAACATGCAGGATTGAAAACTAGTCAAGGTGATAATTCTTATGGGAGCAAGGATCACTATTGAATAATGTCCAATGATATAGGAAGAAATAGAGGACATGACATGTGTTCCCTATACATGTGTTGTTGGTAGTATGATGTATGCGGTGGTCTGCATTCGACCAGACATTGCTCATGCAGTGGGAGTATTGAGTAGATACATGTCGATACTTGGTAAAGAGAACTGGACAATTGTCAAGAGAGTGTTTAGGTATTTGTGTGGCACAAAATATTATGTTATATGCTACCAAGGGAATCATGAAGCTAACAATGAATTAAATGTGCATCGCTTTGTCGACATCGTCTGGGATGCAGATCTGGATCGATGAAGGTAAACTAGTGGATATGTGTTCAAGATGTTTGATGGAGAAATCGATTGGATGATAAGAGATATAAGGTTGTAGCCTTGTCAAAAAAAAAAAAAATGAATACATGGAAGAAAATCATGGAAGAAAAGAAGAAATATGGTTGCATTGACTATGCTCAAGGAATAGGTTTGAGCAAAGAGATATGAATATAAATTGCAATAGTCAAAGAACAATATTTGTAGCAAACAACCCAACATACCATTCCAGGATGAATCATATTAATGTACAATAACATTTTGTGAGAGACGTGGTGGTAAGAAACAAGGTGTTTCTGAAGAAAGTAGACACTTTGGAAAACATCACAGACTCTTTGAATAAGTTTGTGAGTGTTGTAAAGTTCTCTTGGTGCAGAGAAGAAATGGGAATTGTTTCCCTGGGTATGTGAATATAAGTTCATTTTCTCCTATAACAAAAATGAAGACAACACATGGGATAATGTTCGGTTGTTATATTATTTCAAGTGATAGAGAAGTCATTTGATTGCTTAATCGAGGTCGATCAACTAGGAGATAATTCGATCGGGAAATTTGAAGTTGAAGTGATTGAAGAGAAGTCGAAAGGTCAACCAAAAAGAGGTCTTCAGGAGCTCAAGTGACAACTGACCGAAGACTGAATGGAAGTGGACTAGTAGTCGATTGGTAAAACAACTGAAGTCTATTGTAACAGAATCCCGAGATTCACAACCAATGATCTGCGTGGATCTGTAACCATTTTTGGGCACCATGATTTAGGGTTTTTCCTGTTGTAAATCTTACAAATAAGGCATATTGTAATTGTATTAAGCTGATGTTCATGGTAATATTTAGCAAAAGGTTATTGGTCATATATATGTAATTTGAATTGGCTCTAGGGTTGTTCTTGTGTAAAGCAAGAGAGTATGATGGTGATTGTCTCTTAGGTGTAGACCAAGGTTAGTTGTGTAACTCTTTAATATGAATGAATAAAACAACGAGAGAGAAAGACACTCAAGGAATGTTGGTTTTCCCATTTGGGTTTCCAGGGTAAGATCTATTTCTACTGTGTTTGTCATTTATTTTCTTGTTTAATTATGTATTATCTTTCCTATTATATTTAGTGTGGATGCATATTTCCTAACAAGATAAAGGTGTAACAACACTAAAAAGTTACTAGAACACTCCCACATGACCACTAGAACATATAGTGTGTGAGCATATCCCTGGATTGGAGTCCATAGAAATATTTTATGGGGAAGTTATCCTTAGATTTTAGAGACTAATTAAGTCACTGACTCACTATGAGACTATTATGTATAAATAATGATTAAATGATGAAAAACTTACAAAGTTAGAGGATGACCTATCACCTAAATAGTTTATTTTTTTGTAATTACCACGTTTTTAATATGGTTACATGCATCAACACCAATAAATGGGTGACGCATCCGCGCCCGCAGGTACACCCGCTCACAGGATCTCCTCTTTGTTTGACTCGAAGAACACCAAGGTTCTTCTAATTCCCTAACGGGAATTCTACACGCACAGATATTTTCACACGATCCCCCTCTCTTTACTTATCGGGGAATCAGAATTCGTGACTTCACGATGTCAAGCAACTCGTCTTACCAACTTCCAATACTCGATACGCCGAACCTCCGACGCACGTGCGAATTGACTTTTCCACTCCCCGTCACTTCTATCGGGAATTCGGGGTTCGCGGGATCGCGAATCCTGATGTCAATGGGTTCGGGACTTTACTTTTCCTGAAATACGATATGGCATGCCACCTGTCCTCCACTAACTTCTTATGTTCCCACTGTCCTTTCCTCGTCAGAATATTGCGTTTCGCGATTCCAAAATGTCTGAGTGTCCTGTCCTTATGACCTCTGATATGCCGAACTCCGACTTCGTCAGACTTACGGACACACGTTCCCACTGATGGATGGTTCTGATTTGTCGGGATATCGCGCTTCGCGATATCGCAATTCCTGTTGCAATATTTTGGAGCCTCGACTCACAAAACCCCGATCCACGATATGCGTTTGAATCCAATGACCTCGTGGTCCTGATCAATGGCTCCACCCCTCTTGATCTTCCCACAGTTCCTCAGTCTTCAGAAAGAAACTTTGCACGCACTCCTTGCGGCAAACCCCCAACCACGTCTGAGTGTTGGATTCTTCAAGTCTGTGCACACCTGCAACAGAAATCCTCCAAAGACTCACTCAGGTTCGCAACCCTGAGGCTTTTACCCGGCCTTCGCACTCCTTGCACGGATCCTGTGCCCAACTGCACCTCTAGGACGAATGAGAACAAAAGTTATCTCTATCTGAACCCTCTGTCAACGCACTCCTTGCGGGCAATTTGACTGCACTCCTTGCAGGAATCTCTAGCTCAAATAGAGAAACAATTGAAACTCATTCCTTCTTCCTTTCAGATTCCAAACTCACCATGAAATCACATACACAACAATAAAGCAAATGTATAACATGAAATAAACATTCATGAGCATGACATCAATACACAGAGAAAAGACACGAACCATGAATTTGAAACAATCTTCTTCTATTATTTAAAATATCAGTACATGGGTGTTCTCTATACAGCTCTATGCTTGCTCTTCCTCTCCTCTTCTATGCTCAAGCTAATGTTACAAATATACAATGAGGGTGTCTATATCCGTTTTCCCTCCAAATCCTAAACTGTCTAGTCTAGCATTAAAATCCTATCTACCTACATTAACTATATTAAATGTTGTCTATCTATTAAGGATGAGAGCTATCCGCTCAAGGTCCATTTAAAATACACAAGTGTGCTTCATCTTAAATGATTCATTTAAGATCGTGCAACAACTTCCAAGGCAATTTCAAAATCTGTGCTGGCTTATCCAGCTATCTTCCGCTTCCACGCTGGCTCGCTTGATGTGTTGACGATGCTCCTGCATCATACTCCCCTGCTTGAAAATTTTCATGGGATCCTGTCCATGAGCTCCTGCATGTTCTTTCCATGCCTTAGTATCTCTACTTCAGTCTCCCAACTGGCATCTTCAACTAGATGGTTCTTCCATTTGACCAGATCCTCATAGTATTCTTTTCTCCTGGTCTTCTTACCCACTCTCTTGTCCAGTATGTATTCCATCTGTGGCTTCTCTGCAACTGGAATTTATTTTTTCCACTGGATCACTGGCTACTCAACTCCAGTCTCTGGTTCCCCAACTCTATATGGGTGCAAATCTGCGACATTTAATGTCGGAGATATTCCGATCCCATCCGGTAACTCGATCTCATAAGCATTTTCCCCCAATTTCTTCAAGACCTTACATGGCCCGATTTTCTTCATTTTCAATTTATTGTATGTTCCCCTCGGGAAAATTTCTTTCCTCAAGTGTGCCAGAACTAGATCACCAACTTCAAACTAAATTTGTCTTCTATGTTGATCTGCTTTGCGCTTGTACTCCTGGCTTGATTCCAGCAATCGTTTCTTCACCTGGCTGTGAAGTTCCTTCATCGCTTCAGTGAATTCTTCTGCACTAGCGCTCCTAGTAACAGTCTGTCCTAAATCTCTCAATTCAGAAACTCCTCTCGACTATATGCCATACAAAATCTGAAATGGACTTTGAACTATGCTCCTGTTCACTGAATCATTATATGCAAACTCTGCCTGTGGCAATATATTGTCCCAACTGCTGTGGTGCTCTGTCACCAAGATTCTTAGCAAGTATCCCAGACTTCTGTTGACCACTTACGTCTGTCCATCCATCTGAGGATGATAAGTTGAACTAAACATCAAATTAGTCCCCAGCTTCTTCCATGGGGTCCTCCAAAAATGCCCTATGAATTTTGTGTCTCTGTCCGAAACTATGCTTTTCGGCAACCCATGAAGTCGAATGACCTCTTTAAAAAATAGATTTGCGATGTGAGTCGCATCACTGGTTTTCTGGCATGGAATGAAGTGTGCCATCTTAGAAAACCTATCCACTACCACAAAGATTGAATCAACACCTCTTTGTGTCTTTGGCAACCCCAATACAAAATCCATGCTTATCGCCTCCCATGGTCTTTCTGGTATGGGTAATGGCTGATAAAAACCTGCATTCTTCTTTCTTCCCTTTGAATTCTGGCAAATCCTGCATCTGTCTACAAACCATTTGACCTCTGACCGCATTCTTGGCCAAAAGTATGATTCGCTCATCTTTGCAAATGTCTTGTCATGACTGAAGTGTCCGACCAATCCTCCACTGTGTTTCTCCTTCAACAGATTCTCCCTCATGGAGAAATTCAGAATACACAGTTGATTGCCTCTGAACAACAATCCTTCCTGGATCATGTATTCTATCCATGGGATTCTGTCTCTGAGAACTGGATTCTCAGCTGCTTCATACCCTTCCTGAAAATCTGGATCATCAGCGTACATGTCCCTGCGATCATCAAAACCCAACGTTTCGACTTGGAACTCCTGCAACAACAAACACTTCCTGCTCAAAGCATCAACCACTTTGTTAGCAGTACCCGAAATATGTTTAATCACAAATGTGAAATTCTGCATATACTCTACCCATTTTACATGTCTCTGATTCAACTTCTCATGTTGAGTCACAAACTGTAATGCGTGGTTATCACTATATAAAACAAATTCTTTTGGGATCAAGTAATGCCTCCACTTCTTCAACACCTGTATGACAGCATAAAAATCCTTATCATACGTGGAGTACTTCAATTTTTCTTCATTAAGATTCTCATTGAAATATGCGATTGGCTTGTCTTCCTGACTCAAGACCGCTCCTATGGCAAATCCGCTTGCATCACATTTTACCCGGAATGTCTCCAGGAAGTCCGGCAACACCAACACTGGTTGTTCTGTGATCTTCCGCTTCAATAGATTGAAGCTCTTCTTAGCCTCTGTTGTCCAGTGAAAAGACTTATGCCGCTTCTTCACTGTATCCATCATTGCTGCACTGATTCCACTGAAATTCCTGATGAACTTCCGGTAGAAACTAGCCAACCCGTGAAAACTTCTCACCTCGAAAATATTTCTCGGTGATGGCCAATTTTTTATTACCTCCACCTTATCTAGATCCATCCTTAATTCATTTTCTGAAATAACAAACCCCAAGTAAATGAGTTATGTCTTCATGAATGAGGACTTCTTCATATTTATCAACAACTTCTCCTACTGTAGTCTCTTCATCACTGTAGCCAAATGCTTCAAGTGCTCTGCCACTGATTTACTGTAAATCAGTATGTCATCCAAATACACAATGACAAACTTCCCGATGAACTCCCTCAGGACTTCATTCATCAACCTCATGAAGGTACTCGATGCATTCGTCAACCCAAATGGAATAACAAGCCATTCATACAAACCTTCGTTTGTCTTGAATGTTGTCTTCCATTCATCTCCTTCTCTCATGCGAATCTGGTGATATCCTCTTTTCAAATCAATCTTTGAAAAGTATTTTGCTCCGCTCAAGCAATCCATCAGATCATCCATTCTTGGCAATGGAAACCTGTACCTGATGGTTATTTTGTTGATCGCCCTCGAGTCAGTACACATTCTCCAACCTCCATCCTTTTTTGGACTGAGTACCGTTGGAACAACACACAGACTCAAGCTTTCCCTGACCAATCCTTTGTCTAGCAACTCCTGGACCTGCTTCTTGGCCTCTTCATTTTCTTGCGGCGTCAATCTGTACGCAGATTTGTTCGGTAAACTGGCACCTGGTATGAGATCAATGTGATTATTCACACTCCTCATCGGTGGCAACGAACGAGGTAATTCGTCCACTACGATATTAGCGAACTATTCCAGCAGTTCCTGAATCTCTTTTGGTAAATCATCCACTCTTGTGCTAGTCAGAACAATCCTCAGTTTCCTGACCACAAAGAATTGTGGATCTTCTTTCTTCTTAACCTCTGTAAGAAGTTCCTTCCCACTCATGATAAGTACTATGTTGTTTATTTCCGGCTTCACCTCCTTATCTTTTATCGAAAGCAACATATGAGTTCTCCCATTCTTCTCCAGGGTATATGTGTTCATTCTCCCATCATGAATCACATTTATGTCATATTGCCATGGTCTACCCAACAATAGATGACA
>SNQJ01S0012760.1:301611-327036 GCA_010110895.2 Picea sitchensis | reverse complement strand
GCAATCTAATCAGTGAAGAGGTTGTAAATAATTTGGGACTTGAAACTAAGCCACATCCTAGACCATATCCATTGGGACGGATATGTGGTGATAATAATTTGCAAGTAACCAAGCAATGTAAAATTAAGTTTGCAATCACTTCTAAGTATGTTGATGAAGTAGAGCTTGATATAGTGCCACTGGATATATGTGAAATTTTCTTGGGAAGCCCATACCTTTATGATAGAAAAGCCATATTCTACAGGGAGGAAAATAAATATTGTTTCTAGAAAGATGGGAAAGAATACATTGTTCATGCTCATCGCATGAAAACTTACAAATCTTTTGCAACTACAGGGCAGTGAAAAAGAATGGTAAATGCAAGCAAGAGTTGAACACTTATGTCAGTAACAAATCAGAAAGAAAGTGATGCTAAACATGAAATGGTTAAGTATGTTTCTAACAATCATGAAGTGTCACAAGAAGTACAACATGAGGTTCAGTTGCATACTTTGGTTATGTTTCCTGCTCAGAAGAGGAAGCATGTTTTTTCATTCTCATTCGCATATTCAATATTATTGTTTAGTTTGCTGCTATTCAGTGGTGTATGGCTGCTAACTGCAACAAAGAATGTAGATGAGTGTGCAATAGATGGGATGATTACTTTGATAAACAATGTTATCTTACTTTTCATGTTTGTTGTGATCAGTCATGTAATTATTGTCCCCAAGCAGAAAGGATGGATGATACATGACAAGTGTGGAGACATTACCCTCACTTCTTACCTTAGTAAAACCAGGCTTTTGGTGGTCCAAAAGCTTCAAGTGGGGAGGTTTGATCTACGGGGATCTGAAATGCTCAAAAATCAAAGTTCTGCAATGCTCATGAAATCTACACCATTTTGAAGTGCTCGTCGTAAGCTTTATGGTGGTGTAAACAGATCAAAAATCCGAGTTCGTATGCAAAAGTTATCACGGTCTGAAGTTTTTCTCAAACAGGGAAAAGTCAATAGTCACCTTAAGTCAATAGTCAAAGGTGACGTGGCAGAGGTAGACATGTGGCAGTAGCAGACTAGACAGTCAAGTTGGCAGGTGACTGTGCTAGTAAGTTGATTGAACGGTCCAACTAAACAATGCCACGTGGCACCTTGGATTAGATCAAATAGGCCACGGGTTCAAAATTGGTTCCATTCCTCTATCACAGGAATCGAAACAGAGAACTCATCCAACAAAACAACTTACAACTAAAGCACCAACCAACAGAGTTGGACACAACACTTATTATATGGTTGTCATACACTTATTTTACACAACGAGATATGTTGAAGATTTAGCGCCTAAATCCCCGTGCCTACCAACTACTCTAAGATTCGATATGATGTTTATATCCACGGGAGTTATGGGATCTTTAAATTCCATTTCGCATTAATGTTGGTTAAATAAATAAATCAAACCAAAAAAACAAGGCACGAATATATGGGTATTGTAATATGCCATATATGGCAATGAAACCAACTATTATTTATGCCATAAAGTTAAACAAACAAATGCATATCACATTAAAAAAAGATATGACATATATCCATTTGCTATTATTTGAATATTTTATCCTCATTTAAATGGGACAAGTTTATTAAAGTGGGTTAAATCCATATTTTTGGATTATTATTATCCGAAAGTCCATTTAAAGGTGGATAAGCATATTTGGGTGGATATTGTAATATTTTTGGGGATTATGGACCATATTTTATGGTTAAATAAATATTTTAAATCTAATCAAAGTTGGATCTTAAACTAACTCAGTTATGACCCTTTTGTTATTTAAGCAAGGGTATTTTTCCAATGTAAGGGAAATTTTTGGGGGGAAAAGCTATGGAATCTCTTTGAGAGCAGAGTAGATTTGTTGATGGAGATTGTGTATGCAGCAAATTAGAGAGTTTTTGCAACAGATTGCAAGCTTCTTATTGATGTAATGAGCATTTGGAGAGAGCAATAAAGCGGTCACCACTGGAAGCGTGATCCGGAGACGTAGCCTTCATTGGGTGAACTCCGTTAACAATCGTGTATATTTCTCTCTTGTTTATCTCTATTGTTATTCTTCTTATTCTGCAATTTATATTCTTCTTTAAATTCCACACCTCATAAGTGTTATTTCACAACAATTTGTAAAGTCTATGTGTTTCGCATTCTTATCGTTCCGGTGCATAAAGTACATAAACTTAATTTACAAAGTTTTTCAATAAAACCTCTCATTTTCATATCATCGGTCCACCATGACATGGTTGGATCATGTAGACCACATGGAGTAATCTCTACTCTAGGGATTAGAGCTAGAAACCTCTCAAAGAAAAAACTACACAAAATGGATGCAAACCCGAAGTTCCTCATCCTACCGAGTTTTCAATCAATCAACTGGCTCTTCATGTTGGCTAGTAGTGAGGTGCACCAATCATAAACCGTGGGTCTCAAACACTCCACAACATAGAACATGAGTTGCCTCGACACCTGGTGCAATCAGATCGATCTTGATATCCATGTGAGTACTAAGATGACGATATTCAAACTCAGTTTCTCAATCACCCTAATAGGGAGTTGGCTCCCCACTTTATCTATGTCTACAATGTAGTAGGTGGTGATGTACTCCTCCATAGTCCTCCCACCTCCATCCCCTCAGAATTTGAGATTCACCACATCGCCTCGGTGAGACAACTCTGTAATAAAGTAGATATTGTCCACTCAATTCTCAATGGTTTCCCATTGAGATTGAATGCCTCAGTCTCTGGATCCCAATAGTTTATCAACGTTTGGAGCAACCTCACTTGTGACCTAATTCCTTTTATGGAAAAAACTTTATAGAGCCCACATCTTTGCAAATATCTTTGGTCCCTCACATCTCTTTCTACTGCAACATCAACCTCCTCATGATCCCTTTCCCTCCGTTCAATCACCATCCTGCAAAGGAAACATCAAATTTTGAGTCAAATTTTATTTAAAAACTTGTGTGTGGAGTTGTACGTGGGATGCCATTAGAACAGTCGTGTATAGGGATTCATATACATGAGTAGGCTTCAATTTGATCATGTATATGAGTTCATGTATATGCCCCGATGAACTACAACTCATGTATTCCCTAGCTTTCAATTTACGACCTCTAATACTCAAAATCTGGGCACTAAATTTAACAATTAAACCATGGAAATTGAAGAGAATAGGATGAGAACTTACATGGTCCAGACGGTTTTCAATTTATTTGATCATAGCTCCCGAAATCGTCACCGGAAGATAGTGGGTAAAATGGCCTCAAAAGAACTATGTGGGTAGAAAACTCAAATGAGATGGTAGATTTCTTGTTTTTTACTATTTGTAGAAAACATTTACCCACTTTATATAGTTTTTACCCTATTTTTCCTATTTTTGAGACCATATGGACTAATTGTGTAGTGTAAGACCTGGTTTGAAGTGGTTTTATCCAAGGTTCTTATGGATTTCCAGCATCCTATTGCATGTTTGTTCCTTCGACGGGTATATACCATCACTAGCATATAGGATAGGTTCTCACCCTGCTTTTCATTTTTGCATCATCTTATGACCATGATTCATATACCCTAGGTATGAACCCATTTTTTAGTGACACAGAACCTTCTCATTGTTACTAGAAGTGTCGTTATTGAATGGTAGAGAATTACCAAACATGGGTACCATAGTTATAACACGTTTTTCATTTGGTGCCCATGTAGAAGTTACTCCATAGGTTCGGGAGTCCCTTATAGTCTCGATATGACTTTTCATTCGAGCCTCATTAATCTTACGCAATCTCATTCTGACCAATACCTATGGGACTCTCGTTGAGTCTTGGTTAAGCTCTTTCTTGACTCCTGAAAAAATGAAAAGATTGTCGAGTGAACTTGTCTCTTTCACACTCGTTAAATGGATTTGAAAGGACATCTATTTTGGTATAAGTTTAACCCTTTTTCGGACCAAATAGACCAATTAAAAAAAGGAATACTCTAGTCACCATTGGATAGAAGAGTTATCTTGAGTATTATTTTATAGTTTTTTGGGCCTAGGGGGCTAAATCTATGAAACATGACACTTTTTGAGTTAAGTTGTAATTGCATCCCATTACCCTGATTGCATTATTGAGCCAAATGTCAGCTCCCGCTTTCTCCTTATAATCCTTTTTCCTCAGCAATTCTCAGCAGTAGCCAAGAAGTTCCTTCCATGTATCCTTTGCAACTTGACAACCCTTTAACCATAGAGGAAACATCCCCTCAAGTGTCCATGTCCCGCATGTGTTTCCTTGCATTGAGAATAGGTATATTCCACTCATTGGATCTAGTTTCTTACTCACGACACTCATTTTCTCTCATGTATCATAACATTTCTTTTACTATGAAAAAATAAAAAAATATGAGCAGGAAAAGAATATTAGCTCCTATCAGCAGCAGTCGTATCTCCTTTGAATAAGGCACAAATTCTTGAGTCCATTTAATCCAAGGTTTGGGTTTAGCATGGCCTTAGGAAGATGAGCTTGTTACTTAGAGTTTACTCCCCCAACTGGTTATTCTTCTAGTCCCTATGGAGAGTTTGTTGATGCCTCGTATGTCAAATTTTTTTGTCAATGGTCAGTGTTAAGTCTATACTGCCTAAGTTATTCATCTGTCTCATACTCGTGTTCAAAGGAAGTATAATCATGCCAACCATCCCTTAGAACTCTTGACTTTGCATGTCGGCCATCCACTTACAAGTGAACCTCAGAATCACATGAAGTGCACCTTAGACCTACTTTCATCATTGGTAGGTGACCTTGAACCCAACAGATGACATCTCCCTATTGGTCACTGACTGGGTGGTTTCCCTTGTGTTCAACGACAATAAATCTATTCACACATTGGGATTCATGAAATGTCTTGGATTCAATTAGACCTATTGGTGGTTTCCTCTCCTTTGTCGGAAATTTTCATTATTGGCTACTAGTCAGAGGGTCTCTTTCATGTACTAATTGCATATGGTTCATGTGAGAGACACACATGGTCATTGGTTCATGAAAATCCTATTCATCAAAGTTCTTCCTAATCATCAAGATATTTCTTTGTACCTTGTGCTTGATGATGAGAGATGCCTTAATGATCTCATTCCAACGGGTCTCCTTCCATTGAATTCAACTCATCTATTCCAGAAACGAGATCTAGATTTATATGAGCACCTATAGGATTACAACATCAGTGGCAGGGTTTCCCACAATCGACAATTAAGAATACATTAATTCCTCCTAATCGATGTATTATTCAAGTGTTCGACCTCAACACCCTTATTCACACTTGTTGAATGTACTTAGTGCTTTGACACCTACTTTCATTATCGGTGGGTTGTCTCACATTTGTTAACGATATACCCTAATGATTGGTAATCAAATGAATCCTCATTGTGTTCGAGTTCAACTCCTTTATTCACATGATATAGACTTGCACCTTCTGAAGATAGTGAAGAATACCTCTAGTTCACAGTAGCAGGATCACATATCTGTTGTTGTCTTTCATCGGACCAGTACCTATATGACTTTAGTGATCATGGAAGATTAGATTGTACTCCATTGTATACATATATCTTCATTTGATTTTGACACTAGACTCCACTATGTATTGCTCATGACTATGACAGCCTATGGCATATGCCTACTTTGTATTTCCTATTCATGGCCATGAAAAACTATTTTTTATATATCCACATAGATATGTAGTGTAATCCATATTGGCATCCATGTGTACAAAGTCAATATAAATTGTAATATTCTCATGAGTAACTAGTTTTTCCAACTGGGTCATTATTACTCTATTTCTGGGAATTATAATGTATTTCATCTATCGTGGATACTCCTATGACCTCACACATTAGGGGGAATCTATTATAAAAAAAAATCCACACTCCTTACATCTTGATTTGATGGCCTTCCATTCCCCTCTATAGAATCAAATCCCCCAATTTACTCACTCTAGAGTCAAAAATATAATTTTTGTCCATATACGCGAGTTATAGTTAAAAAACTCATGCATATGTAGGTTTCTCCATTACAACCCACGTACATCTAGTTTTGTGCTAAAAAATGAAAAAAAATATGTCGGGTTTCCATGTCATGTCACGAGATCCATGATCCTTGACCTTCCATATACTAGAAACACTCCAACTCGACCCTTCAATTCCATTTGGAGACTATAAATTGAGCCATATACAAGCCTTGAAGATACAAATCATTGAGAGAAAAGACACTATGGAGAAATTTCACTTCATATTGAGTTTGCATCCCTTTATCCTTGAAAGTTTGAACTTCTTGTGTTCATCCCCCAAGCTCTTCCTATCTTGAGATGGAGAACCTCATTGAGTCCTACTACTTGTGAGCTTACCTTTGTGGGGGATTGAAGTGGTGAAGGCCCAACTGGAGGGACTTAGTTTCTCAGTTACAATATGTGTCATTACATAAGTTTGTCACCTATATACTTCTGTTGATTACATTAATAAAAATACTTTTTTCTTATCCAATTATATGACACAAATATTTGTATTAATTTCCATGGGCATATTTGTTATACATGTTAATGGATTATATGCTAGTTTATATGCTAACATTCTGTATAATTTATATATGCTTGTGTATCTTGGATGTTGAGGACAAGTTGCAAGAATCAATCTTTCGGTCGTGATCTCAATCGTTTCCTTCTTCGGATGCCTGGGTGAGGTAGGATTTTATCCTTCTCTTGTTATCATTTCTATTTATCTAGCATACTTGAGATTATATTTTATTTCTAGGTGTCGTTCTGTCTGTTGTGGTTTACCCCTTTCCATAGCGATTTTCCTCATAACAAAGACATTTTCTACCAACAAGTGTATATTGCATACACAATGCATAACACATTTTAAGTTTGTACGAACCCATAGTTGAAAAATAAAGTAGGAAGCCAAGGGTACAGTAAATTATTGTTGATATTCCTAGGTCCATCACTTTTTGGTGTCGTTTCCATGGAGCTCTGAGAAGTCTTCATGTTATTTATTTTTTTACTCTTTTTTGTGACCTCGAGAAGTAAAAAATATACCTCAGCCACAAGTCCAACTTCACTATATAATTTATATAGTGTAAAAACCTAAGTTATTTCACTTCGTGTGAGTATTGATAGCTCCTTGTCACACTCTTGTTTTTATTACGTTATACATCAGGAAAAAATAAAATAAAAAATAAAACATTTTTTCACTTTCTTTTTTATTTCATGAATGACTAGACCTAGAGATAGGAAAGGAATTTTTTTACCAAAAACACCCACCACAAAAATAGGTCCAAGCAATCCAGAGTTTGGTCCTGAAACACTAGAAAGTTTCTTGGAAAGGGAAGCTATAGAATTCAAAAATATTTCACAAGATATTTAGTCCACACCTCGTTCCATGGATGGTGAAGAAGCTATGGTAGAAATATTTGAGTTCCTTATTCGGGAATCCAATGGAGAAACCAAGATGAAAAACATTAATATCTTATGTATACCTCATTTTCATGGTATTGTTTATGAATATTTTGTAAGGTAGCTAGAGAGGTAGTGGGGCCAGGAGGGCCATGAGTGATAATAGTGGAGGTCATTCAATGTAAGGACTAGGTCCACTATATTGATAAATAAATTCCCACTATATGGTAGTTAAATATAATAAATGAGTAATTATATATAATAAATGTGAAGGACTTCTTAGAAGGTTCTACTTCTAGAAGATTCCTCCTAGAATGATCTTAGGTGATAGTAGCACTATATAAAGGATTCATGCAATGTAATGGAAACATGAAGAAGTATTGTATTTGGGCGGTAGCTCAATAGGAGGATGCCCCCCCTCGAAGAGACAACAAGGAACATAGAGAGGATCCCTTCCATAATAGGATCCATTGTATGGTGTTGCCTTCTACGAGGGTTTGATAATAATAGAATGTGGTTTCTTCTATCTTTGCTTTGTGGATCTATTGTGTATTCGGTATTTGTAGTGATTATATTTGTAGATCTATTAGGGTTCTTAACAACAAAAGAGAAATATTCTATTTGGGCAGTAGCTCAATAGGAGATACCCCTCGAATAGGCAAGTGAGCAGGAAGGATCCCTTCCATAATAGGATCCATTGTATGGTGTTGCCTACCCTAAGGGTTTGATCTAATACCTCAAAGGGTTTTCTCTATTTCTTGTGTTCATGTTATGGTGAATGGTTTATAGTTTTATTCTTGGTTATTTATAGTATATCTTCAGATCAGTATAGGTACTTAACAATTTGTATCAGAGCATTTTCCTTGGTCGGAGTTGTGGGCAGCTATTTTTTATTTTTATGATTTTTTTGGAGAAACAAGAGGGCCGCGACATTCAGACATTTTCAGTATATTTCTGTTCCAAATTTGCAGAAAATGGTTGTAGACCTGAGTTCCTCTCAAAAAAACACCCAAGTTAAAAAAAAATCGTCCAAAGCGAGTCAGGAAGTCAAAGATATTGAAGTTTTAAAATCACAATTTTTGGGGTTTTAGCCGGATGGCGGCGCGATTTGTTTTAATTTCTATAGCAGCGGGAGGCCAAATTTTCTCAAAAAAATTACAGATCTAGTTCCTCTCACAATTTCACCCCAAATTTCAAAAAAAAATCAGCGAAGCAGGTCAGGAAGTGAAGTTATGAGCAATTTAACTTCAACAGATTTTTAGGGTTTTCCATAAAAAAACCGCGATTTTCCGCCGTAACTTATTGGGTGAGTTCATAGGATGATCATATGACTATTTATTCTCAAAACACAAAAGAAATTCTTGAATCATTTAAAGCCCAATTGTTTCACACATTGGATGCATTTTTACATGGCCTCTGGACAGCCTCTGAGGCAGTCTCAGAGACAACTTCAATGATAGTTTTTTGTAGTATTTAAGATTCATTGAATAACATGCGGAGAGATTTCTTATGGAGAGGTCTCATGAATGCCTATAATCAAGAAATATATGCTTGGAGAGTATGATTTGAGGGCCCAATTGTGATGATTGGTATATGGATAGTTGTCATTTATGGGATGACAATACACTTCCATATTTTATTTGATGACTCTACTCACATACATGAGAGAACATCAATGTCCCACATCAAGAGCTAGTCACCAGCGTTCAATATGCATATTCTACAATGGTATTATTCTTTCCAAATTCATCTGACCCTTTTCCTATGTGGATGGATCTTCTTATTTGGATCCCACATGATAGGATGGAGTCTTTGGAGCATCATTTAGAGTTGGTTATTGGATTCCAAAATCTTACCACGGAGAGTTCACATGAGCACTTGGACATGGGACAGGAGCTTACAATGGTGGTTGGACTACTTTGACATGGTGGATTTCCTTTCTACATGGGACCTTGGCTCTTGATCTTCTTCATGTATGATTCCTAGGTATCCACTTTGGGACAGCCTACAGTATATGGTTGTATACATCAGCGTTGAGGACCAGCAGCTTTCATAAGAATTGATGGAGATATAGAGATGTAGTAGTGGGGGGCCAGAGGGCCATAGTGATAATAGTGGGGAGGTCATTCAGAAATGTAATGTGGATTAGGTCCACTATATTGATAAATAAGATACACTATGGTAGTTAGATATAATAAATGGAGTAATTAGATATAATAAATATGAAGGACTTCTTAGAGGTTCTACTTCTAGAAGATTCTATCCTCTAGAATGTTCTTAGGTGATAGTAGCACTATATAAAGGGATTCATGCAATGTGAGACATGAGAGAAATATTGTATTTGGAGTGATAGCTCAATAGGAGGATGTCCCTCGAGAGAGAGACAGAGTGAAACGAGGAGAGGATCCCTTCCATAATAGGATCCATTGTAGTGTTGCCCTACCCTAAGGGTTCCCAGATCTAATACCTCAAGGTTTCTCTATTTCTTGTGTTCATGTTATAGTGGAATGGTTTATGGTTTATTCTTAGTTATTTATGAAGTATATTTGGTCTTGGTATAGGTACTTAACATATTTTGACACTTTCTTGTTTGATTTTTCACTTATATGCAAGACATATGATTATATCATTTATGAAAAGAAACTCAAACGTTTTCCTTCTACCTTGAAGGATTCAACTCTAAAATGGTTTATGATCTTGGAGGGAAATAGTACCACAACTTGGGATCAAATGAAAATACCTTTAGTGAAAGATACAAAGATTATTGTAGAGAAAGAAATACAAGGGATGAGATTTTCAAAATGACACAAGGACCTGATGAATATCTATAAGACTTTGAAGAGAGATTTCCACTAAAGATTGCAAGAGTGCTCAAAATTGCACTCTGGATGAAGACTCACTCAATCTTGTCTTAACCACAGGGGTAAGAGAAGATCTGATGGAAAAAGTGAATCTCCTATCCAATGGACATATCTATCAGTTGGAGTATGTTGATATGAAAATAATATTCAAGAACCACTCAAAGTCCTCCAGAAATAAAGGTAGAAGCGTTAGAGGTTGGGTATCTCAATATTCTAACCCTACAACTCATATAAAAGAATGAATTAGGATGGTTAATAGAGGGACATGAAAATTGATATTTTACACTCTTTATCCATGCAAATGGATAACTTATAGAACCAGAAGAAACATGAGGAAGAAAACAATGAATTATTTCTCTATTGTTCCAAATGCACGAAAAAGAATCATAGAAATGAGTGCCCTTTAGACATTATGATGTTTGTGGTATTTGTGAAGAAGGTATACAGCAACAAATGTCCTTATTTTCCAGGATTGAAAGCTACATTTTAAGGTGTAGAGGAGAATGTGGAATCACCATACTTCATCAATCAAAGGAGGCATGGAGCACCAAGACCATTCCAAATAGGTTTGAAATTCAATCCTTCTCAAAATTTTAATGCATATAATTCTCAAATGTGTCTTAAACCATGGTATAACCCATCACCTTAGACAAATCCAAATCCTTGGCAATACCAAGGACCTCCAATTCCTCCTCCATACCAATGTTTTCCTAGCATGACACAAAATCGGTGGAGTCAACCACCACAAGGATGGACACCACAATTTTTTTAACATGCATTACAAACTCCTCCTCATCAACCTAACAGCACTACTCAAAAGTATTCATAAGAACCTCAACTACCTACTCAATCTGCTCTGAATCCGAACAATAAGTGAGTTCAACCTATGTACAACAATGATACAACTTATCAGACTTATTCTATTGAATTGCAAGAGATAAATCTTAGATCAAGAAGGATATTACAACGACAACCCAAGATCATAGAAATTACATAATATGAGAAATAAGATATTACCTTGCCCCAACCTCAAACTCCTCCTTACCCTGAAATATTACAAGAGAATAAGACTTATACATCTGAGGAATAATAAATTTTAGGAGGCTTAAAATTTGTGCATAAATATACCTCTCTTACAATCCCTCAAAGATGTACCCATTTTCAATAAAATGTCAAGGGATAATGCATTAGAATACAAGGGAGGAGAGAAAATATACTACCATTAATGTTATGGAAAATTAGATTACCTTATGCTTGGAAATTTGATTGTACCTAAATATTTGGATCCAAGAAGTACTCTAGTAAATGTGCACATCAACAACACCTTGTTCCATAATACTCTTATTGATCTAGGAGATTCTTTCAATGTTATGACTAAATATGTTATGTTGAGACTCAGCTTTCATAGATCTTTAAGAGATACCCCACACAGTCCTTCATCTTGCGGAAATATGTACCATATTGAATTCCTAGTCCTTCAACCCAATTCTCAATCCAATGGATATCCTCCGATTTTTGGAAGGACTGTACAACATATGCATACATTGTTTGTAGAGAAGGCAATATGGCTATAATTGACAACCTATAATAAAATATTTTTTTATCCTCCTTCCCAACCTTTGATAAAAAAATATTCCTATGGGGTGGAAGAGGAAAGAGGCCCAACAAAAACAACTTCCTAGCCCATCTGTAAAACCAACACTTCCTTGAATGATAGTACAATTGATGAGGATACCTTCCTTGAAAATTTTCCACAAAATCAATATCGAACTAATGTGAAAACATAGGGGATAAATGATGATAACAAATCTAAAATTTATGTTGAAAATAACATGGGAATTATGGATATATTTGTTCCTTCTTTGAAATAGAATATCCATTGTAGAAACCATAGAAGTCAACCTACAAAAACACTCCAAAAACAACAATAAAGTTGCTAGTCAACAAGAAAAAATCTATTAGATGTCTTTGAAAGAAATGTTGCTGAAAATTTTTTGCATGGGATTATAAATACATGAAATACATCCATCTTTCTATCTGTACTCACCACATTTACATCAAAGAGGATTGTAAACTTGTTAGGCAGCCCTAACGAAGGATGAACCCTATAATGAAAGACATAGTTAAATAAGAACTTCAAAAGTTTCTAGATGATGGATTATAACGTACTCAACCACTCACATGCCAGAAATGTTAACCATAAGTCCCTTCTCTGGACTAATTTGAACCTTGATCAAACTTTAGATAGCAGGATGCATGAAGGTTCACATGCATTGATCAAGATTCATGCTAAAACATAAAACAATGAGGTGCTGACATGCATAGCCATAATGAGCAAGCATGCATACTCAAATATTGAATTCAATGATAAATGAATACACAACAAAATAAAATCAGCCATGGGTAAATAATGCCATAACAAGGCACTTATCTTTTTATGATAAGAAGACATAGCTGGTACTTGGACCAGGATGTTCACCCAACCATAGACATTGGTGTTTTAAAGTCTCAACAACAATGTCACTAGGCGGGCTATGAATGGAGCAAGGAAGATTCAGTGTTACTTAGTTCCCAAACTTGTCGGCCTCTCAAGCTCTCCGAGGATTCCAACACCCACAGTAATCCAAGTAACCAGCTCTCTTCTGCCCAACTTGCAGCCAAGAGAATGGACCCTCTCCTTCTCTTCCCATGAATCCCTTAAGATGTCCTTCTCCTTCCAGGGCTCAAGTGCAGTTGGTCTAGAATATTCATGTTGGGACTCTTAGGCCAAAGAATCTCAAACATGCATGCCTCAAATCATGGCTATATTACACTAACAATCTCTACAACCAACAATACCATGGTTGATATTCAACAGTTCGTCTTCATTTCCCAAAATAGGAGACATGGATGAGGAAGATGAGTGGGTTACATAAATTAATGGAGTGAGATCTCCATGAAAGGTGAGAAAATATATCAATGGAGTGCATGCATGAAAAAAATGAGTGGTGAGCAGGTAGAGTGATCAACAACAGGCAGAAAGGAATGGGAGTAGGAGAGAGAGCAGTCTTGAACCCCCAACATACCAAGGGTGGTTATGTAATTCTTAGAGTTCAAGAACCTCATGATTACCCCAAAGAAGATCGCGTGAATTGATTTCCCCATTAGAAAATGGTAATTAAAATAGGAATAAATGCTTAGTCCCTCAAGCTCCCTATCTTATGGAATCATAGCCCCCTATAACTCTAGTCCTTGTTCATCTAGAATTCAACGATGTTTTGTGTGTAATAATTGTCAAAACATTACATTTCTTAGGTACTGCTTGGCCTTTTAGTTGTTTTGGAACTCTGACCTAATCCTTAATACATTATTTAATATAGGGCTCAAAACCCAGTTTACATCCCTCCTTATTTGTAGCCTTGTCCTTGGTGCATATACAAATATGAATAAAATTCCAAAGATTTATTCCAAAATTTGTGGAGTAATAATACTTGCATGTAATTCATGCTACCCAGATAGCATCTTGAGTTATGTAGGTCCATTGAACTTTTACAGAGCTCTATAGCTCAGGTTTTGGAGCACTTTGACTTTCTGTCTAATATTCACACCAGATGGACACAGAGTCCCCTAATATCTCTACCTGAATCGGATGCCAATAAATAACATGGTTGGGATCATGCACATATTTCTTTAGCAAAGAGACATAAATACATTATGCATTCATGGAAGTAGGAAATGAAAAAATGTATGCAACTAACCCTACTATGTCCAATATCTCAAATGGACCACATAATATGGTTGGCGACTTTGTACAACTACCCAACTTCAAAGAGCTCTTCTTGGGCTTTGCTTTCAAAATCACATGCTCCCCACTTTAAATTATCTTGTTGTCCTATTCTTGTCATCATAAACCTTATGTCTATCTAGAGCTCGCTAGAATTCCACTTAATCTTAACCATCTGATGAATGCTACATTTTCTTGAGAAACTTTGGCCCAAGTACCACTCTATATTTTGGGTTGTCCCAGGATCCTTTCAGTTTTGCATTTCCTACCATACAAAGGCTTCAAATGGGCTCATTTTCAATGAAGTTTGATACACATTATTATATGAAAGCTCAGCCAAGTGTAGTAATCTTCCCCATAGATGGCTTATCCATCACATACATTCTCAACATGTCTTCAATTACTCACAGTTGTCTCTAAATGCTCCATCGACTATGGATGGTGAGAGTTGTGATAAAGTTCATGTGTACCCAATCCTTCAAATAATCTTTTCCAAAAATTTGAAGTAAACCTTGTGTCTCTGTCAGACACAATCATCCTGGTATCCCATGCAACCTAGCAATCTCCCCTCATGTAAATTTATGCAATATTAGTTGATGTATAAGTTTTTCTTACAGGAACAAAATGAAGTAGCTAGCTGTCAGTTGTATCAGCTACCATGATTGAATAATGTTGCCTTGTTTTCTTAGGGGAAATTTAGTTATAAATTCAATGGTTATCACTTACCATTTGTTCTCTGGAATTAGTAATGGTTGTAGCAAACCCATTTGGGTTCTATGCTCAACCTTCACTTTAAGCATTGCATACATATGGTGATGTAATCAACAACATCCTTTTCATTCCCAGCCAAAATAATTTGCTTCTTCTGTAATATTTTTGGTAACGGGGATGTCCAACATATGGAACATTAGAAATTTCTTTTAATGCTGTTCGGTTCTCTAGAACTAGGAACATAAACTCTATTTTTTTACATAAGTAATCCATATTCCTTCATCTCATACTATTTCATTTTGTTTGTACATCTCGCTTGTTGTAGGATTTTCTTTACCTATAAGTGATGATGATCCGTAACAATAACATCTAAAATTCTCACGTTCAAGTGATTGATGCATACTATTGGTTGTAACATGCATGAGATGCACTCTTCTACTAAGTGCATAGATAGATTCCTGACCCTCTTTTCCTTTGTTTGATATCAAATTCATATTCATAAAATTATATCCATCTTGTTTTCCACGGCATTTCAAAGAGTTGGTTGTTCAAAATATACTTCATACCATTGTGGTTTGTTCTCAATTCAAATCTTTTTCCCATGAAATAATTCCTCCACATATTCAATCTGTGAACAATGACATGGCTCAATTCATGTGTGGTATAGTTCCTCTCAAGTTCTTTAATATTTATGGACTCATAACCAATGACGTGTCCATTTTGATTGAGGACTCTGAAGCCCATACTTACATGCATCACGACATATGAAGAAAACTTTCATTTAGGTCAACAATCTTTAACAGGTGCGCTAGTAAGTAATTCCTTCCATGATTAAAGTTCTCTTCACATTTAGATGTCCATTCAAAATTTGAATTCTCTTCATTTGAAAATAAGTGATGGGATGTGAAATCTTAGAGAACTCTACTATGGACCTTCTGTAGTAACCAACTAAACACATAAAATATGACTTAACATTCACGGGTGTTTCCATACCCTCTAATGGATTCAATCTTCTCAAGATCTCTTTGCTATACCATATTCTTCGGAAACAATGTGCCCCAAGTAATGGATTTTTCTTGGTAAAATAACCTTACTCGACAGCATATGGCTATATTCTCTCAACACTTGCAATACCAGTCTTAGGTGATGTTCATGCTTCTATTCAAACTTAGAATAGAAAATTATATCATCCATCCATGAATGCTATGACAAAATTATCCACATAATTTATGAATATGTCATTCATTAAGCACATAAATATAGTTGTTTCATTGGACAATCCAAATGGAACCACTACACAAATTCATAATGACCATGCCTAGTTCTAAAGGTTGTCTTATGGATATCTTATTCCTTGATTCTTACATGATGGTATCATGATATCAAGTCTATCTTTGAAAATATATTTGCTCCTCTTAGTTGATCAAGAGGTCATCAATTATGGGTAGAGGATCGTGTTCTTCACACTAGACTTATTCAATTGTCGAAAGTCAATACAGCCTCTCAAGGTCCCATATTTCTTTTTTGATAAAGTACTAGTGCTCCCCAAGGTGGGAAATACTTGGGTGTATGTACCATTTATTCAAAATTTCTTCAAGCTGCATTTGTAATTCTTTTAACTCCAGTCTACTCATTTGGTAAGGTGTTTTAGACCTTTGGGGCAACTCTAGCACTAAATCCAATAAATTTGTCTCCCTCTTTGGTGGCAATCTCAGTATTTCTTGGAATACATATTTAAACTTTTGCAATCTTGAGAAATCTTCAAGGCCTAGGCCCTTTTTCTTTGGCTCCTCCACATAGAACAACACAATTGACATCCTTTTCTGAAACATCTCTTAAGTTCTAAGTGAAAATCTCTCTTATAGAGATGGGTCTTGGAATTCCTTTCATAGTCCTATGTTTTCCTTATTCATCAATGCATGTAAATGTCTTGACAATCTAAGACAACATGATTCTTGTCCAATAATCCATTCTAATTAGAATATCACAAGACCCCAATGGTATTATCTTTAGATCAACACTAGTGTTCACACCATTAAAGCTTATGGAACAACTTCTGACCATATCATGGATTATCCTTTTGGTCCCGGTAGCTGCATTGGAACAAACTTGATTTATCAAGATCACTTTTCTCCAAATGTAATATATAAACTGTTAGGGTCAATGTAACAATGACTTTCTCTGAATCAATTAAAATAAAAGCAAGAATGGTTATGATCTTCCCTTCCACCTCAATCATGTTGGATTGGTATTCTTCTTGTTGATCATCTAAGGCTACATAAATTCTTCTCATGTCTTTGAATGTTGTATCTATTGGAATTTGTGCATAGTCTTCACTCTATCCTTTATGTGTGGGAAATCCTTGTACATGTGATCTTCTTTGCATCCCCAATTGGGATTGGTCTTTTTTCCCAAGGGGTCTTCTTTCTTGGATTCATCCTTGGCATACTAATCTTGATGATTTTTATTAGGATCATTTCTATTGAAAAGATGTTTGAATCCCTTCTTCCTATGATCACACTTCTCCTTATTCTTGTCCTTCCAATACTTCTTCATGGATTCTCTACCCTTTCCTTTGTCATATAGGTACTTGTCCTTCCTAATGGTCTCATTCAATGTCTTGGGCTCATCATCTTTGAATATTTCTTTATAAATAAGGTATCCCACTCAAAATTATTTGTATTTTAACCTTTTCATCATTTATGAACCCGACATACTTTAACAATCCTAAGAAATTCTTCTCATATTCGTCCATAGTCACGCTTCCTAGCCTAAGTTCAAAGAACTATTGCATTTCTTGTCATAGAAATGCTCTGATACTCATGAAATACTTTTTGAACTGCTTCCAAATGATCTTATTCTCATTAATATGTTCAACTTATGTTGGTCCCACCATTGAAACTTTCCCAGCATATGTAAATGGTATGTGGCAATTATGGACTCTAGGTTTGATGAATAGTTATACAATTGGAAATACTCGAGAGTCCAACAAATAATGCTTAAACATCCTCTTCCTTTCTCTTTCACCATGAGAAGGATGGTGACTAAACTTCCTCAACTCTCCACGAAGTGTCCAATTCATGCCTTCTTGTTTGGTGCCTAACATGAGACACCTCTGGATTACTTATGGAATCTTGAGATGCATAAAACTTTCTTGAGTAAGGTGAGTGATGTCTATGAGCTCTACTAGAAATAACTAGTTCTTCCATGATCATCTCTTCTTTCGTGATACCTACCTTCTTCCTCTTGCTTTGATCCATTCTTTGTTTATCTCTGCAACTAATTTAAGCTACGCAACACTCGATCATTTATCTAAATTTTCTCTCTCATCAGCCTCTCATTATCTTCCTTGTAGATTTGCACTTCTATTTTTCAGGCTTCTCAGAGTTTCTATCAATGTTTCTTGCTCCCCTCGGCCTTTGTGTCCATTGGATTATGTCTTTGCATTACCAACTCTGATATTCTAATGTTGGGCCTCTTTATCGCTTCAAGTTTGGAATCTTCCTCTCCTTCTTCCATTTCTTGAATAAGCATTTTTAACTGATATGTTTAAATCCATTAACTCTACAAAATGTGCAAGTATTTTATTTCCAGAATTAAGCATGATAAATAATTTGTCAACAATGCTCTGAGTCCTTTCAACTCATGAGGGTATTGTGTATATATATATATATATATATATTCCATGGTATCCCTTGGATAGTAATGAATTCAGTGCATTTTAAAGGCTTCTTTAAATCACTTTCTAAAATGACTACATCCTGGCTGCCAATTAAATAACTTCCTTAACATTCATGCTTAAAAACAAAAATTGGTATTATCCTTTTTCTTAGTCTCAATAGCATGTATTATAGCTATGACCTACATTTGGATGAAAGAAAGTTCTATGTAACCCGGGACTTTGGGCTTACAGGTTTCACCCTCATCACACTACATTCCCTCTGAACGCCGAAATGGTGAGCTCCCGGAGAGGATATTTGGAGTATCACTACTCCAGTTCTCTAGAGCATTGGAATTTAGAGGTTCTTACTACATCACACATGAAAACTCAGACCTTTAGACTTTCAAGTCTCATCAATAACTTCACTTTTGAAGTGTCATTAGCTGTACCGGAGATGATATGGCCCATTCTCTGAGTGACATGTACCGACTCTAGATGACCCAAAAGATGCATTTGAACCCTAAAACAAGATGACCGTGGCGCACATGGTGATCACATCATCGAGTGATTTCATCTCTGCCACTTCACTCGAGCTTTACGGGCCTTGGACTTCATGCTTTAAAGCGATTTCCTAGAATCATTACAACGAATTCCTCCAAGCGTCTGAACCAGCAGACCCACAGGGTTCAAGGATAAGCAGTCCGGAGTTTTATAGCGATGTTGTGGTCATTGAGACTCCGTGCTCCGGGCTTCGGGAATTTTGCAACACAACACAAAATTCTCCCCTGAATGCCGAAGTGGTTGATTCCCTGAACCACTTTGCTCTGGATATTTAATTCTTCGGCACTCCGGAGCTTCGAGCTTTGACACTTCTTGTAACAAAAATGGAAATCTCGGCCTTCCGGTGCAGCGGATCTCGTCATTCTGGAGTGGCATCATCATGCCCGCGTCAACTTTATCGATGCTGCGGGTATTTGCAGAGGATTTCATTTGTTGAACACCGCAGCCAATGAACCGTCAAACGTAAATTAAGTAGATACTTTCTACTCTGCCGGACAAGTGTCTCGAGACACGAGCGGTCGGTTACTCCAAGGATTGGGACTTGAGAGATTTTTCTTCTAACAGCAAGGGATTTGGCTTCTCCTGGGTTCCAAACCTCTGGTATTTGGCGGATCCTACGACTCACACTTTTTAGATGCGGAATCTGATGGTTGGGATATGATTTTTCCCATTGTTCCTCACCTCCTTATATGTTCTTGATCCAATGGCCGGATCGTACTTGGCCAGAATCCAATGGTCAAGTATCCTTCGATGATCTATGACGCCGATTCACTCAGTGACTTGAACCCGAGGATTTACCTTCTTATCATCATGGACTTAAAAAATTGAAATAATAAAGTCTAAAGGACTTGAGATTCTTGTTGTTCTCTTTTCCCATATCGTGGTTGTGAGATTCATACCCTTCGAGCAGATCATTATGACCATTGTGGTTCTTGAAGCTGCTACAACCACGATCTTTCAAACCGGTTAAGGCTTTCTCTCCAAGCGTTACATTCTCCAGCAATTCTCTATGAAACTTTTCTTCAATTCAATTTACACAACCCATATGGATTAGTTTTGTTGGGATTGATACCAATCTCATCATGCCAACCACTCCTGGTCGAGAATGCTAGCCACAAGTCCCTTCTCTGGACTAATCCGAACCTTGCTCAAACTTTAGATAACAAGGATGCATGAAAGGTTCACCTGCATTGATTAAGATTCATGCTAAACATAAAAACAATGAAGAATACCACATGCACAACAATAACCAACAGCATGCATATTCTTAATAATTGAATTTAACAAAATAAATACACAATAGAATAAATCATGCAATTAAATAATGCACCATCACAAAAGAGCACTTATCTTTTATAAAGCCGTGGACACCTGTTGTTCCAAAAGTCTCAGCAACAATGTCTTGAGCTGAGGATGTGAATCCACAAGGACAATTCTAGAATGTTATTTGGCTTCCCAAACGAGTCAGCACCCAAGATCTCATAGACTTCCCGGCGCAGCAAAATCCAAAGTACAAATCTCTTCTACCCATACACGCACAACCCAAAGAAATGAACTGCTTTCTCTACCATATAGTCCCTTAGGATTTCCATATCCTTCTAGGGATCTAGTGTAGTTGGTCCATAATCTCCATCTTCAGGACTCTGGGACTCCCGCAGTATGAAAGAGACTGGACCTGAAGGCCAAATCATCGCAAGCATGTAGGGCTCAAATCATGGTTGGATTACACCAACAATATCTAGAGCCAATAATTCCATGGATGGTATTTAACAATTCGTCTTCCTTTCCCAATCCAAGACACGGATGAGGAAATATGAGTGAGTGACATAAATGAATGGAGTGATATCTCCATGAAAGGTGAGAATAAGAGAGAAATGGAGTGCATCGTGAGCGAATGAGTGAGTGAACGAGTGAGGCAACCAACAACAAAGCAATAATGTGAACATGAGTGAGAGAGAGAATAAACAACAAGCCCCCACATTAGACCAGAGGTGGGTTTATGTAATTCTTGAAATCAAGGAACCACTTGGCCTCCCCCAAGAATCAATGGCGGATTCCCCATTAAAAAAATGGGTAATTAAAAAGTGAAATAAACACTTAGCCCCTCAAGCCCCTCTCTTGGAATCATAGCCCCCTATAAATATATTCCTTGTACATCTAGCGACTGTGATATTTATTATTAATAATGATGAGACATTACATTTCTTAGGCACACTAGCCTTTTTAATTGTTTGGGCACTCTGGCCTCTCGACATTTACACAAATACATTGTTAATATGGGGCTCAAAACTCGAGATGTTATGGATTCATAAATCCAATCTCAGACCATGAATGGGTTTCTCCTCTATTTATTGTTCCAAATAAGAATGGGAAGTGGATTATGTGTATATTCTTGAGATAAACAAGCCTACGAGAAAATACCAAATTCGAGATAAGTCTTGAAAGGTCAGGGACAACACCACCTTCACACTTGTCCCTCGATGCCAAAATGTGAGTCTTACCTTTTGTCCTGTATGTGCCAGCCACTTTTCAAAGATAAATTCTTAGCATCTTTTCAGAACTCATTCACAACAAAGTTGATATCTACATGGACGACTTTACCCCTTATGGAAAGTCTTCTCATGAATCCTTAGATAATTTAGACAAAGTTCTTCAAGTATGTAGAGAAATGAACCGATAACTTAGCAATGAAAAATGTAATATGATTATAAATGAAGGGATTTCTTTGAACATCATGTAATCATGGAGGGATTAAGTGGACCAAAAGCAAATCAAATCATCTCCTACTTTCTACCTTTTAGGACAAAGATGTGGAAGTTTCATGGAAATGGGAAACTATAAAACCTTTGGAACCAAAAGATATTAGAAGTTTCCTTGGAAATGCAGGAAACTATAGAATATTCATCAAGGATTTCAATAAGATAGCTTCTCCTCTCTTTACCTTACTATCCAAAGTTGTATATTATTGTTGGACCCTTAACTACCAACAAGATTTTGAGACAATAAAAGAGAAACTCTCCACTACTCCTGTCCTACAAGGTCCCAATTGGGCTCTTCCATTTCACTTTCACATTGATGCATAAGAAAAGGTTGTAGGAGAAATATTATGACAAAATGAAGACAATAAACCCTATGCAATTTATTTCATAAGTTAAACTTTGGCTGGTGTAGAGCTCAACTACACTATTATAGAAAAATACGTCATCCATGCTCTCAATAAATTCAGACATTATGATACAGGGTATAAAGTTTTTGTACATACATATCATGATGCCATTAGATATTTGATGAGTAAACCTTATGTTAATGGTAGAATTATTATATGGTTTTTGTTATTACAGCAGTTTGATCTAAGAATTCTTGATAATCCTAAGAAGCAAATTGTAGTTGCATATTATTTGATCCGGATTTATGAGGGGAACAAAATGAATAAATATTATTAAAAGGTACTTAACACGAAATAATAGAGATACAGTAAAAATGGTTTTCTATTCAATAAGGAAATAAGATGAAACTGTAAAATGCAGTGGAAACAAGCTTGCTGGAATGGTGGCGGCTTATCTCTGAGAGGAGATGTGATGGTTGTGCTCATTCGCAAGAAGATGATTACAATGAGGCTTTGAAGGGATTTTTTACAATAAATAGGAATGCCAAAAACCCTAGACATCCAAACACCTAACCCTAGGAGATGAAGTGCCAAAAGTCATGTGGGCCACGTTTGGGTAAGTTAGTACATTAACTTCCTAGGGTCATAACTTTTGCATATGTTCTTTGTTTTAGGCGTGTGATAACCCGTTGGAAAGGTATTGTCAAGGAGATTAATTTTGGGGCATAAATAATTCCATAGGATATCATTGAGAACCTTTATCTCTAAAAACCTTCATTTGGGCCCTCAAAATGGCCCGAGAAGTTAAAAACTACTAAAAATAGTAAATTGCCAAAATTGCCAGAAAATTGTTTTGAGCCAGTTGGAGAAGGTGGGTAGCCACCGATATCCACCTGGATCAATCCTCCCTCCTTAGGAAGAAATAGTCTCCATTGCATTGAGGTCCCCCATCAGATGAGGAAATTTCTGTTGAATTTGGCCCCAGGTGAGCCACTTGCCTTGGTGCAGGAGTTGCCCTACTTTGACGACTTGATAAAGCTGGATCCTTTGCTATCGAGTGCCCTTGATCTATGAATCCACAATATTATCATTGGATGCCTATTGTATGTATTCATGGTTGAGCTTTGTTGGTGTCAGTTGTTCTACTACTTCTGAGGTGTCCAATAATGGTGGGAAATAAGGGCGAAGGAGATCCACGTTGAACAATGGGTGCAGGCAAAGGAAAGGAGGAATGTTGAGATGAAAAGAATTATCCCCCACAACCTTGGTGATGGTGTATGACCCATAACAGAGTGGGAGAAGCTTCCTATGGGGTCCTCTAAGGTGTTCTTTTTGCAAGTGAAACCAAACTTTGTCGCCCACCTGAAACTTATGTGGCACTCGATGTTGATCATGGCGTTGTTTGTAATTGTCATTAGACTTCTATAGGATATCCTGAACCTGTTAGCGGATGTGCTGGATCCATTCAATGAATCGGGTGGATTTTTTATCCTCAGTTGAAGCAGGAGATGATTCGATCGAGGTGACCGCAAGGGGAAGTGCAACATCTATGGGACCCAATGGTTGGAATCCCAACCCCACTTGAAAGGGGATGTGGCCGGTTGAGCTATGCAGGGCTCGATTGTAGCTATGCTAGACATAGGGAAGTCTCTCATCCCATGTGAGAGGGTTTTGTGAATTATACATGCAAAGGATATGCACAATCATTCGATTTATGACCTCGGTTTGGCCATCTGTCTGAGGGTGGAAGGTCGTGGATTTGGTGAGCTTGGTGTCCAGCAGTGACCAGAGGCTCGACCAGAATGTGCTGAGAAATTGACCGTCCCTATCTGAGACAATGGTTTGTGGGATTCCAAAATGAACCCAGACTCGTTCAAAGAAGAGCTTGGCAGTGGCCTCTGCTGTGATGTTCTTCTTGCAGGGAACCAAAATCGCCATCTTAGAAAAGAGATAAAAAACCACAAAAACACAATTGTTTCCCCACTTGGTGGAAGGGAGGACCAACATGTAGTCCATTGAGATGGATTACCATGGTTTTTCAGGAGTAGGAAGAGGGGTGTACAGGCCCTATTTCTTAGTGGTTGGCTTGGCAATCACGTAGGTAGGGACATGATATACGTGTTGACCTCCTGTCGAAGTTTTGGCCAGTAGAAATGTTTTTGTAGCATCTCCACTATATTTTCGACACTAAAGTGTCCTGCCACCCGACTATAGTGGGCTTCCCAGATTATGTTCTCTCACTCGCTTGATGGAACATAGATATGGCCCAGATGACACAACAACCCATCCTGGAGATGGAAATTATCAACAACTATGTTTTCCCCCAACATTTGGTAGGTGGTGGCAAAGTCTGGGTCTGTCTCATAGAGTTGGGGCCATCCAGAGGTCTCATGGTTGCAAGATTCTAGCACCGTGGTGAGTGTCGTGATTGGAGTTCTGCTGAGGCAATCAACGATGTGATTGGTGCTTCCTATTTTATACTTGATGTTGAGGTGAAATTGCTGCAAATATGTGGACCACTTTTGATTGCGGTCATTCTGCAATTTTCCTTGTGTCTGCATGAACTGCAGTGTCTTATGATCAGTGTGGATGAATGTCTCCTTCCCAATAATGTAGTGTCTCCACTGGCGACAAGCTTGCACAATGGAGTACATTTATTTTTCGTAAGTAGGGTACTTACGAACAAAATCTCATAGTGTCTTACTATGATAGGCCATGGGGTGGTCGTGCTGAGTGAGAACGATGCCCACAGCATAGTCAGAAGCATCTGTCTCGATCTCAAAGGGTTGTTGTAGGTATAAGAGTGAAAGTACTGGGGCTGAGCACAAGCACTTCTTGAAATTATCGAATGCTTATTTTTGGGACTGGCCCCACGCAAATTTTGTCGTACCACCACCCCTGGTTATTTGGCTGAGGGCCCATGCAATACGGGAGAATCCCAACATGAACCTGCAGTAGAAATTGGCAAGGCCCAAGAAGCTCCAGAGGTTAGTGATTATGGTTGGGGATGTCCAGTCACGGATGACTTGGATCTTGGTTGGATCCAGATGTACGCCATGCTGATCAACGATGTAGCCCAGGTAATGGACCCTGTCCATGCTGAAGGAGCATTTTTCCAAGTTGGCGTATAGCTTGTGTTGTCACAGGGTGTGCAGAACCTGTTGAATATGTTGCAAGTGTCTTCCAGATACACCACTAAAACATTATTGGTAAATGGTCGCAGGATATCGTCCATCAACCTCATGAAAGTGGCTGGTGCATTTTTCAAACCAAAGGGCATGACCAACCATTCAAAAAGGCCTTCCTTTGACTTGAAGGTGGTCTTCCATACATCTGTCT
>SNQJ01S0012760.1:254346-280125 GCA_010110895.2 Picea sitchensis | reverse complement strand
GGTAGTTAAGGGTCCAACAATAATATACAACTTTGGATAGTAAGGTAAAGAGAGGAGAAGCTATCTTATTGAAATCCTTGATGAATATTCTATAGTTTCCTGCATTTCCAAGGAAACTTCTAATATCTTTTGGTTCCAAAGGTGTAGAAAGTAGGGAGATGATTTTGATTTCGTTTTTGTCCACTTCAATCCCTCTGAAGGACATACGATGTCCTAAAGAAATCCCTTCATTTATAATCATATTACATTTTTCATTGCTAAGTTATAGGTTCATTTCTCTACATACTTGAAGAACTTTGTCTAAATTATCTAAGGATTCATCAGAAGACTTTCCATAAGGGGTAAAGTCGTCCATGTAGATATCAACTTTGTTGTGAATGAGTTCTGAAAAGATGTTTAGAATTTATCTTTGGAAAGCGGATGGGGCATTACATAGGACAAAAGGTAAGACTCTGTAAGAAATTTTTACCGAGGGACAAGTGAAGGTGGTGTTGTCCTGATCTTCAAGACTTATCTGAATTTGGTATTTTCTGGTAGGCTTGTTTATCTCTCAGTAATATACACATATCCTTAATTTCCCATTCTTATTTGGAACAATAACTAGAGGAGAAACCCATTCATGGTTTGAGATTGGATTTATGAATCCATGTAACATCCTGAGTTTTGAGCCCCATATTAAATAATGTATTTTTTAAATGCTGAGAGGCCAAAGTGCCCAAACAATTAAAAGGGGCTATTGTGCCTAAGAAATGTAATGTTCTGATCAATATTAATAATAAATACATTGTTGGCTGCTAGATGGACAAGGAATATATTTATAGGGGGCTATGATTCCACAAGAGAGGGGGCTTGAGGGGCTAAGTGTTTATTTCACTTTTTAATTACCCATTTTTTTAATGGGGGGAATCAGTTACGTGATCTTCTTGGGGGAAGGCCATGAGGTTCTTGATTCCCAAGAATTACATAAATCCATCCTTGGTCTGTTGTGGGGGTTTGTTGTTTCATTCTCTCTCTCACTCATGTTCACATTATTGTTTTGTTGTTGGTTGCCTCACTCGTTCACTCACTCATTCATTCGTTCACGCATGCACTCCATTTCTCTCTATTCTCACCTTTCATGGAGATATCACTACATTCATTTATGTCACCCACTCATATTTCCTCATCTGTGTCTTGGATTGGGAAAGGAAGACGAATTGCTAAATACCATCCATGGCATTATTGGCTGTAGAGATTGTTGGTGTAATCCAACCATGATTTGAGGCCTGCATGCTTGCGATGCTTTGGCCTATGTCCAAATTTTCTCATAGCTGCGAGTCCTGAGAGTCCCAGCATGGAGATTATGGACCAACTACACTAGATCCCTGGAAGGAGAAGGATAGCCTGAGGGACTCCATGGTAGAGAAGGGAGAGGGTTCATTCTCTTGGGTTGTGAAGGATGGGTAGAAGAGATTTGGGTACTTTGATTGTTGCGGGTGCTGGGAAGCCTATGAGATCTTGAGTGCTGACTCGTTTGGGAAGCCAAATAACATTCTAGAATTGTCCTTGTGGATTCATATCCCTAGATCAAGGGTGACATTATTGTTGAGACTTGGAACAATAGTGTCTACGGTTTTATAAAAGATAAGTGCTCTTTATTGTGGTATTATTTACCTGTGTATGATTTATTCTATTGTGTATTTATTTATTGTTAAATTCAATATTAAGAGTATGTATGCTTGTTGGTTATGGTTGTGCATGTCGTATTCTTCATTGTTTTTATGTTTAGCATGAATCTTAATCAATGCAGGTGAACCTTTCATGCATCCTTGTTATCTAAAGTTTGAGCAAGGTTCGGATTAGTCCAGAGAAGGGACTTGTGGCTAGCATTCCCGACCTGTGAGTGGTTGGGTACATTACAGATTGGTATCAAATCCCAGTTCCAAAACTAAGCCTATATGGGTTGTGTAAATTGATATTGAAGAAAAAGTTTCATAGAGAATTTAAGTTGGAGAATGCCAGAATGTGTTGAGAGAAAGCCTTAACTGGGTTTGAAAGCTCAGAAGTTGTAGCAGTTCAAGAAACCACAATGGTCATACAATCTATTCGGGAAGGGTATGAATCCTTCACAATCGTCAGATATGGGAAAAGAGAACAACAGTTAAACCCTCAAGTCCTTTAGACTTTATTGCTTCGAATTTATTTTAAGTCTGTGATGATAAGAAGGTAAAATCCCCGAAGCTCCGAAGTCATGGAGTGAATCTATGTCATAGATCACTGGAAGGGGTACTTGACCATTGGATTTGGCCAAGGACAGATCTGGGCCATTGGATCAAGAACATATAAGGAGGTGAGGAACAATGGGAAAAATCATATCCCAACCATCAGATCTGCGCATGAACAAGTGTGAGTCATAGATCTCACAACAATTCGTAGGTTTGGAACTCCAGGAGAATAAATCCCTTAAGTTGTTAGGAAGAAAATCTCTCGAAGTCCCGAACTTTGGAGTAAATCTGGACCGTTCGTGTTCGGAGACACTTGTCTGCAGAGTAGAAAGTATTCACGAATTCTATGTTTGACGGTTCATTGGTTGGGTGGTGTTCAACAATGAAATCCTCTAAATACCCAGAGCATCATAGTGACGTGGCATGATGATGCCACCTAGAATGACGTAGATCTGTTCGAAAATTCGACAGTTCGGGAGATTTCCATTTTTTTGTTACAAGAAGTGTCGAATCTTGAAGCTCTGGAGTGCTGATGTATTAAATCTCCGGAGAGCAGTGGTTCAGGGAATCAACCACTTCGGCATTCAGGGGAGAATTTTGTGTTGTGTTGCAAAATTCCCCGAAGCCTGGAGTACCGGAGCTCCTAATGACCACAAATATCAGCAGAAAACCTGGACCGTTTATCCTTGAACCCTTCAGGGGTTCGTTGGTTCGACGTTTGGAGGAATTGTAATGTGATTCTAGGAAATCGTTTAAAGCATGAAGCCCTGAAGGCCCAGAAAGCTGGAGTGAAGTGGCAGGATGAAATCACCTGGGATGATGTGGACCTACCTTATGTGTGCCACGTGTCATCTTGTTTTAGGGTTTCAACAGACCTTTTGGGTCAATTAGAGTTTGGCACATGTCACTCGTAGAATGGGCCACATATCATCTCTGTGGTTGTGCCACGTATCACTCCCCTGGTGCGTAGTTATTGATGAGACTTTGAAAGTTCAAAGGTTCGAGAGATTTCAGGTGTGATGTAGTAAGAACCTCTAAATTCCAATGCTCTAGAGAACTGGAGTAGTGATACTCCAAATATCCTCTCCGGGAGCTCACCATTTCGGCGTTCAGAGGGAATGTAGTGTGATGAGGGTGAAACCCCAGAAGCCCAAAGTCCCGAAGCTACATATAGGAACTTTTCATCCAAATGTAGGGTCATAGCTATGGTCACATGCGATTGAGAGCTGAAGAAAAAAAGGATAATGGCCTAATTTTTGTTTTTTAAGAAGGAAAAGTGTTAAGGAAGTATTTGGCCTGCAGTTTCGAGATGTAGTCATTTGGGAAAGTGATTTGAAAGAAGCTCTTGTACAGAATTGAATTCATTACCATCCAAGGGATAACATGGAATATATATATATATATATATATATACACACACTTCATGAGTTGAAAGGACCTGTAGCATTGTTGACAAATTTTGTTTATCATATGCTTAATTCTAACAAAATGGTCACTTGCACATTTTGTAGAGTTAAGGGGTTTAAACATATCAGTTAAAAATGCTTATTCAAGAAATGGAAGAAGGAGAGGAAGATTCCAACCATGATAAAGAGGCCCAACATTAGAATATCAGAGTTGGTAATGCAGAGACATAATCCAATGGACACAAAGGCCGAGGGGAGCAAGAAACATTGATAGAAACTGTGAGAGGCCTAAAAATAGAAGTGCAAATCTACAAGGAAGACAATGAGAGGCTACTGAGAGAGAAAATTCACATAAATGCCTGAGTGTTGCAGAGACAAACAAAGAATGGATCAAAGCAAGAGGAAGAAGGTAGGTATCATGAAAGAAGAGATGATCGTGGAAGAGCTAGTTATTTCAGGAGTGCTAGTAGAGCTCATAGACATCACTCACCTCCTTACTCGGCAAGAAAGTTTTATGCATCTGAAGATTCCATAAGTAGTCCAGAGGTTTCTCATGTTAGGCACCAAACAAGAAGGCATGAATTGGACAATTTTCAAAGAGAGTTGAGGAAGCCTAGGCCACCATCCTTCGATGGTGAAAGAGAAAGGGAAGATGATGTTTAAGCATGGTTTGTTGGACTCGGGAGATATTTCCAATTGCATAACTATTCATCAAACCTAGAGTCCATAATTGCCACCTACCATTTACATGGGAAAGTTTCAATGTGGTGGGACCAGTTGAAGCAAGTTGAACATATTAATGAGAATAAGATCATTTGGAAGCAGTTCAAAAAGTATTTCCAGAAGGAGTACCTCTCAGAGCATTTCTATGACAAGAAAATGCAATAGTTCTTTGAACTTAGGCTAGGAAGCGTGACTATGGACGAATATGAGAAGAATTTCTTAGGGTTGTTAAAGTATGTCGGGTTCATAAATGATGAAAAGGTTAAAATACAAAGGTTTTTTAGTGGAGTTCCATTTTTTTATAAAGAAAATATTCAGTATGATGAGCCCAAGACATTGAATGAGACCATTAGGAAGGCTAAGTACCTGTATGATCAAAGCCAGGGCAGAGAATCCATGAAGAAGTATTGGAAGGATAAGAATAAGGAGAAGTGTGATCATAGGAAGAAGGGATTCAAACATCTTTTCAATAGAAATGATCCTAATAAAAATCATCAAGATTAGTATGCCAAGGATGAATCCAAGAAAGAAGACTCCTTGGGAAAAAAAAAAAGACCACCAATCCAATGTTGGGGATGCAAAGAAGATCACATGTACAAGGATTTCCCACGCATAAAGGATAGAGTGAAGACCATGCACAACATCCAATAGGATACAACATTCAAAGACATGAGAAGAATTTATGTAGCCTTAGATGATCGACAAGAAGAATACCAATCCAACATGATTGAGGTGGAAGGCAAGATCATAAATCATTCTGTTTTTATTTTAATTGATTCAGGAGAAAGTCCTTGTTACATTGATCCTGAAATAGTTGATAGATTACATTTGGAGAAAAGTGATCTTGATAAATCAAGTTTGTTCCAGCTAGCCACTGGGACCAAAAGGATAATCCATGATATGGTCAGAGGTTGTTCCATAAGTCTTAATGGTGTGAACACTAGTGTTGATCTAAAGATAATACCATTGGGGTCTTGTGATATTATAATTAGAATGGATTGGTTGGACAAGCATCATGTTGTCTTAGATTGTCATAGAAAGACATTTACATGCATTGATGGAGATGGAAAACAAAGCACTATGAAAGGAATTCCAAGACCCATCTCTATAAGAGAGATTTCAGCTTTAGAACTGAAGAGATGTTTCAAAAAGGATGTCAATTGTAAGCAGCCCATGTGGAGGAGCCAAAAAAGAAAAAGGGGCCTAGCCTTGAAGATTTCTCAGTACTACAAGAATTTAAATATGTATTCCAAGAAATACCAGGGTTGCCACCAAAAAGGGAAATATATTTCTCTTTTGATTTAGTGCTAGGAGTTTCCCCAGTGTCAAAAAAACCTTACCAAATGAGTAGACCGGAGTTAAAAGAATTACAAATGCAGTTGGAGGAATTGTTGAAGAAAGGGTACATACACCCAAGTATTTCACTTTGGGGAGCACTAGTACTCTTTCTCAAAAAGAAATATGGGACCTTGAGGCTATGTATTGACTTTCAACAATTGAATAAGTCCAGTGTGAAGAACACGTATCCTCTACCCAGAATTGATGACCTCTTTGATCAACTAAGAGGAGCAAAGATATTTTCAAAGATAGACTTGAGATCAGGATACCATCAGGTAAGAATCAAGGAATAAGATATCCATAAGACAACCTTCAGAACTAGGTATGGTCATTATGAATTTGTAGTGGTTCCATTTGGATTGTCCAATGAAACAACTATATTTATGTTCTTAATGAATGGCATATTCATAAATTATGTGGATAATTTTTTCATAGCATTCATGGATGACATAATTTTCTATTCTAAGTTTGAATAGGAGTATGAAAATCACCTAAGACTGGTATTGCAAGTGTTGAGAGAATAGCAGTTGTATGCCAAGCTGAGTAAGTGTTATTTTTACCAAGAAAAAATCCATTACTTGGGGCACATTGTTTCAGAATATGGTATAGCAGTAGATCCTGAGAAGATTGAATCCATTAGAGGATGGATAACACCCAAGAATGTTGCAGAAGTCATATCTTTTATGGGGTTAGCTGGTTACTACAGAAGGTCCATAGTAGAGTTCTCTAAGATTTCTCATCCCATCACTTATTTTCCAAATAAGGGAATTAAATTTGAATGGACATCTAAATGTGAAGAGAACTTTAATCTGTTGAAGGAATTACTTACTAGTACACCTGTGTTAAAGATTGTTGACCCAAATGAAAGTTTTGTGGTATGCACAGATGCATGTAAGTAAGGGCTTGGTGGAGTCCTCACTCAAAATGGACATGTCATTGGTTATGAGTCCATAAATATTAAAGAACTTGAGAGGAACTATACCACACATGAATTGGAGCTTGTTGCCATTGTTCACGCATTGAATATGTGGAGGCATTATCTCATGGGAAAAAGATTTGAATTGAGAACAAACCACAATGGTATGAAGTATATTTTTGAACAACCAACTTTGAATGCCAGGAAAACAAGATGGATATAATTTTTAAGTGAATATGAATTTGATATCAAGCATATCAAAGGAAAAGAAAATAAATTTGTCGATGCACTTAGTAGAAGAGTGCATCTCATGCATGCTACAACTGCCAGTATGCATCATTCAGACTTGAACAGAGAATTTTAGATGTTATTGTTACGGATCATCATCACTTATAGGTAAAGAAAATCCTACAACAAGGAGATGTACAAAACAAAATGAAATAGTATGAGATGAAGGAATATGGATTACTTATGTAAAAAAATAGAGTTTATGTTCCTAGTTCTAGAGAACTCGGGAATTTGGTATTAAAAGAAATTTCTAATGTTCCATATGTTGGACATCCTGGTTACGAGAAAAATATTACAGCCGTAAGAAGCCAATTATTTTGGCTAGGAATGAAAAAGGATGTTGTTGATTACATCACCATATGTATGGAATGTCAGAAAGTGAAGGTTGAGCATAGGAACCCAGCGGGTTTGCTACAACCATTACCAATTCCAGAGAACAAATGGTAAGTGATAACCATTGAATTTATAACTAAATTTCCCAAGAAAACAAGGCAACATTATTCAATCATGGTAGTAGTTGATAAATTGACAAAGGCTACTCATTTTGTTCATGTGAAAACAACTCATACATCAACTAATATTGCATAAATTTACATGAGGGAGATTGCTAGGTTGCATGGGATACCTAGGATGATTGTGTCGGATAGAGACACAAGGTTTACTTCAAATTTCTGGAAGGGATTATTTAAAGGATTGGGTACAAATATGAACTTTATCACAACTTACCATCCATAGTCAGATGGAAAGACAGAGAGAGTCAACTGAGTAATTGAAGACATGTTGAGAATGTATGTGATGGATAAGCCATCTAAGTGGGAAGATTACTTACACTTGGTTGAGCTTGTCTATAATAATGGGTATCAAACTTCATTGAAAATGAGCCCATTTGAAGCTTTGTATGGTAGGAAATGCAATACTCGAGTGATCTGGGACAACCCAAAATATAGAGTGGTACTTGGGCCAAAGTTTCTCAAGAAAATGGAAGACCAGATGGTTAAGATTAAGTGGAATTTAAAGGAAGCTCGAGATAGACATAAATTTCATGCAGATAAGAATAGGACAACAAGATAATTTAAAGTGGGGGAGCATGTGATTTTGAAAGTAAAGCCCAAGAAGAGCTCTTTGAAGTTGGGTAGTTGTACAAAGCTGCCAACCATATTATGTGGTCCATTTGAGATATTGGACAGAATAGGGCCAGTTTCATACATGCTTGAATTTCCCATTTCCATGAATGTGCATAATGTATTTCATGTCTCTTTGCTAAAGAAATATGTGCATGATCCTAACCATGTTATTTAATAGCATCTGATTCAGGTAGAGACATAGGGGGACTTCCAGGTCCATCTGGTGTGAATATTAGACAGAAAAGTCAAAGTGCTCCAAAATCGAGCTATAGAGCTGGTAAAAGTTCAATGGACCTACTACAATCCTGAAGATGCTACCTGGTAGCATGAATATGCCATGCGGGCATATTACCCACAAATTTTTGAATAAATTTTGGAATTTTTATTCATGTTTTGTATATGCACTAAGGACAGTGCCAAAATAAGGGGGAGGGGATGTAAAATCTGGGGTTTTGAGCCCCATATTAAATAATGTTTTTGTTAAGTGATTAGCGGCCAGAGTTCCCAAACAACTAAAAGGGGCCAGTGTACCTAAGAAATGTAATGTTTTGATCATTATTAATAATAAATACATTGTTGGTTTCTAGATGAACAAGGACTAGAGTTATAGGGGGCTATGATTCCATAAGATAGGGGGCTTGAGGGGATAAGTATTTATTTCATTTTTTAATTACTCATTTTTTTAATGGGGGAAATCAATTACGTGATCTTCTTGGGGGAATTCCATGAGGTTCTTGAATCCTAAGAATTACATAAATCCACCCTTGGTATGTTGGGGGGGTTCGTTGGTTCGTTCTCTCTCTCACTCCCATTCTCGTTCTGGTTGTTGATTGCCTCACTCGTTCACTCACTCATTAATTTTTCATGCATGCACTCCATTGATATATTTTCTCACCTTTCATGGAGATCTCACTCCATTCATATTTTTAACCCACTCATCTTTCCTCATCCATGTCTTGTCTTGGGAAATGAAGACGAACTGTTGAATATCAACCATGGTATTGTTGGTTGTAGAGATTGTTGGTGTAATATAGCCATGATTTGAGGCATGCATGTTTGAGATTCTTTGGCCTAAGAGTCCCAACATGAATATTCTAGACCAGTTGCACGTGATCCCTGGAAGGAGAAGGACATCTTAAGGGACTGCGTGGAAGAGAAGGGAGAGGGTCCATTCTCTTGGGTTGTGCAAGTTGGGTAGAAGAGAGTTGGTTACTTGGATTACTGTGGGTGTTGGGAATCCTGTGAGAGCTTGAGTGCTGACAAGTTTGGGAATCCAAGTAACACTCTGGAATCTTCCTTGTCGATTCATAGCCCTGGCTTGGGGGTGACATTGTTGTTGAGACTTGGAACACCAATGTCTATGGTTGGGTGGAACATCCTTGGTCTGCAGCCAGTTGGTGTCTTCATTTATAAAAGATAAGTGCTCTTTGTTATGGTATTATTTACCTATGTATGATTTATTTTGTTGTGTATTTTATTTATCATTGAATTCAATATTTAGAGTATGCATGCTTGCTCATTATGGCTATGCATGTCATATGCCTCATTGTTTTTATGTTTAGCATGAATCTTGATCAATGCATGTGAACCTTTCATGCATCCTTGCTATCTAAAGTTTGATCAAGGTTCAAATTAGTCCAGAGAAGGGACTTGTGGTTAGCATTTCTGGCCTGTGAGTGGTTGAGTACGTTATAATCCATCATCTAGAAACTTTTGAAGTTCTTGTTTAACTATGTCTTTCATTATAGGGTTCATCCTTCTTTGGGGCTGCCTAACAAGTTTGCAGTCATCCTTGATGTAAATGTGGTGAGTACAGATAGAAAGATGGATGTATTTCATGTATTTATAATCCCATGCAAAATTTTCAACATTTCTTTTCAGCACATCTAATAGATTTTTTTCTTGTTGACTAGTAACTTTATTGTTGTTTTTGAGTGTTTTTGTAGGGTTGATCTCTATGGTTTTGACAATGGGATATTCTATTTCAGCAGTGAACAAATATATCCATAATTCTATGTTATTTTTAGTAGAAATTTCAGATTTGTTATCATCATTTATCCCCTATTTTTTGACATCAACTGGATATTGATTTTGTGGAAAATTTTCAAGGAAGGTATCCTCATCAATTGTACTATCATTCAAGGAAGTGTTGGTTTTACAGATGGGCTAGGAAGTTGTTTTTGTTGGGCCTCTTTCCTCTTCCACCGACATAGGAATATTTTTTTTTATCAAAGGTTGGGAAGGAGGATAAAGAAAAATTTTCTTTTAGGAAAGGTTGTCAATTATAGTCATATTGCCTTCTCTACAGCCAATGTATGCATATGTTGTGGCCAGTGAAGTCCTTCCTAAAATTAGAGGATATCCATTGGATTGAGAATTGGGTTGAAGGACTAGGAATTCAATAGGATATATTTCTGGAAGATGAAAGACGGTGGGGGTATCTCTTAAAAATCTATGAAAGTTGAGTCTCAACATAATATATTTAGTCATAAAATTGATAGAAGCCCCTAGATCAATAAGAGTATTATGGAACAGGGTGTTGTTGATGTGCACATTTACTAGAGTACTTCTTGGATCCAAATATTTAGGTACAATCAAATTTCCAAGCATAAGGTAATCTAATTTTCCTATAACATTAATGGTAGGGGCATATTTTCTTCTCCTCCCTTGTATTCTAATGCATTATCCCTTGACATTTTATTGAAAATGGGTACATCTTTGAGGGATTGTAAGAGAGGTATATTTATGCACAAATCCTTAAGTTCTCCTAAAATTTATTATTCCTCAGATGTATAAGTCTTCTTTTCTTGTAATCTTTCAGAGTGAGGAGGAGGCTAAGGTTGGGGCTTTCAGAGTGAGGAGGAGGCTAAGGTTGGGGAAAGGTAATATCTTATTTCTCATATTATGTAATTTCTATGATCTTGGGTTGTCGTTGTAATATCCTTCTTGATCTAAGATTTATCTCTTGTAGTTTCATGGAATAATTCTGATAAGTTGTATCATTGTTGTACATAGGTTGAACTCACTTATTGTTCGGATTCAGAGCAGATTGAGTAGGTAGTTGAGGTTCTTTTAGGAGGTTCACCCCTTTGAGTAGTGTTGTTAGGTTGATGAGGAGGAGTTTGTAATGCATGTTAAAAAAATTGTGGTGTCCATCCTTGTGGTGGTTGACTCCACCGATTTTGTGCCATGCTAGGAAAACATTGGTATTGAGGAGGAATTGAAGGTCCTTGATATTGCTAAGGATTTGGATTTGTCTAAGGTGATGGTTTATACCATGGTTTAAGACACATTTGAGAATTATATGCATTAAAAATTTTAGCGTGGATTGAATTTCAAACCTATTTGAATGGTCTTGGTGCTCCATGCCTCCTTTGATTGATGAAGTATGGTGATTCCACATTCTCCTCTTCTCCTCAAATGTAGCTTTCAATCCCTCGAAAATATGGACATTTGTTAGTTGCATAATTTTCTTCACAAATACAACAAACATTTATAAGGTCTAAAGGGCACTCATTTCTATGATATGTTTTAGTGCATTTGGGACAATAAACAACCAATTCCTTCTCTTCTTCCTCATGTTTCTTCTTAATCTACAAAGTATCCATTTGCATGGATAAAGAGTGTAAAACATCAGTTTTCATGTCCTCTATTAACCCTCCTAATTCATTCTTTATATGAGTTGTAGGGTTAGAATATTGAGATACCAAACCCCACCGCTTCTAACTTTTTCTTGAGGACCTTCTGTTCTTGAATATTATTTTCAACAACATACCTAACCGATAGATATGTCCATTGGATAGGAGATTCACTTTTTTCATCAGATCTTCTCTTGCCCATGTGGTTAAGACAAGATTGAGTGAGTCTTCATCCATAGTGCAATTTTGAGCTCTCTTGTACCTTAGTTGAAATCTCTCTTCAAAGTCTTATAGATATTCATCAGTCCCTTGTGTCACTTTGAAAATCTCATCCCTTGTATATATTTCTCTACAATACTCTGTATATCTTTCACTAAAGGTATTCTCTCATTTTATCCCAAGTTGTGATATTATTTTGCTCCAAGCTCATAAACCATCTTAGAGTTGAACCCTTCAGAGGTAGAAGGAAAACGTTTGAGTTTCTTTTCATAAATGATATAATCATATGTCTTGCATATAAGTGAAAAATCAAACAAGAAAGTGTCAAAAAATATGTTGGGTACCTATACCCAGACTTAAATATACTTCATAAATAAATCAAAGAATAAACTATAAACCATTCACCTCATAACATGAACACAAGAAATAGAGAAACCCTTGAAGTACATTAGATTCAAACCCTTAGGGTAGGGCAACAATCTTCACAATGGATCCTATTATGGAAGGGATCCCTCTCCTGTTCACTTGCTTTCCTCTTCGAGGGGTCATCCTCTTATTGAGCTACCGCCCAAATACAATATTTCTCTTCATGTCTCATTACATTGCATGAATCCCTTTATATAGTGCTACCATCACCTAAGAACATTCTAGAGGAGGAATCTTCTAGAAGTGCAGTAGAACCTTCTAAGAAGTCCCTTACATTTATTATATCTAATTACCCATTTATTATATCTTAACTACCATAGTGGGTCTTATTTAATAATATAGTGGACCTAGTCCACCTTACATTGAATGACCTCCACTATTATCACCATAAGCCTCCTGGGCCCCCACTACCTCTCTATCTACCTTACATTCCATCACCCTTATGAAAACATTGTCCTCAACGCTTGATGTACAACCATACCTGTGGTCCCATGGATAATTGTGGACCATAATGTTGAAGAAAGACCAAGAGCTAAGGTCCCATGTAGAAAGGAAATCCACCATGCTGAATTAGTTCAACCACCATTGTAAGCCCGGTCCCATGTCCAAGTGCTGCTCATGTGAACTCTCTCTCTGGAAGATTTGGGAACCCAATAACCAACTCCAAATGATGCTCCAAAGACTCCGACACCTATCATGTGGATCCAAATAAGAAGATCCATCCACATAGTGAAAAAGGGTCGAAAGCAGAATATTGAAAGAATAATACCACTGTAGAAAATGCAGACTGAACGCTAGGGACTAGATTTTGATGTGGGACATTGATGTTCACGTATAGTGGAGTAGAGTCATCAAATAAAATATGGAAGTGGTTGTCATCCCATAAATGACAACTATCCATATACCAATCTCATCACAATTACCCCCTAAAAATCATACCAAGTATATTTTGATTATATGTATTCATGAGACCCTCCATAAGAAATCTCTCCCGCATGTTATTCAATGAATCTTGGATACTATGAAAACTATCATGGAAGTTGTCTCCTCAGGACCTGCCCCAGGAGGCTACCTGCGGAGGCCATGTGAAAATGCATCCAATGTGTGAAATAATCATTTTAAATGATTCAAGAATTTCTTTTGTGTTTTGAGAATAAATAGTCATATGATCATCCCAAGGAACTCACCCAATAAGCTACGGGTGAAATGCTGGGTTTTTCCTGAAACCCTAAAAACCTGTTGAAGTTAAAATGCTCATAACTTCACTTCCTAATTTCCATTCGGCTGATTTTTGAAATTGGGTGAAATTGTGAGAGGAACTCAGATCTGTAATTTTGTTTAGAAAATTTCCATTCCAACTGCTATAGAAATAAAAACAAATCGCGCCGCCATCCGCGAAAAACCCTAAAATCAAGTGCATTTTAAAACTTCAATATCTTGACTTCCCTAACTCCATTTCGGACGATTTTTATTTTTTTAACTTGGGTGTTTTTTTGAGAGGAACTCGTGATCTACAACCATTTTCTGCAAATTTTGAACAGAAATATAATGAAAATGTCTGTTCACGGGTGGCCTTCTTTTTCTTCTCTGAAAAAATCCGCAAAAATAAAAAATATTTCCCAAAACCCTACTTCAAGGAAAGTGCTCATACCAATTGTTATGTACCTAAACCAGATCTGTAAAAATACTTCATAAATAACCAAGAATAAACCATAAACCATTCACCATAACATGAACACAAGAAATAGAGAAAACCCTTGAAGTATTAGATCTAAACTCTTGTAGGCAAACACCATACAATGGATCCCATTATGGAAGGGATCCCCTCCCTCGCTCAATTTCCTCTTCGAGAGGGCATCCTCCCATTGAGCTACTGCTCCAAATAGAATACTTTGTTAAGAACCCGGAATTGTGGTCTACACAAATATAATCACCACAAATAATCAGCACACACAGATCCTGGCCAGCAAGATAGAAGAAACCACATTCTCTATTATTATCAAACCCTCGGTATGGCAATACCATACAATGGATCCCATTATGAAAGGGATCCTCTCACACCACTCTCATTCCTCCTCGAGGGGGCATCCTCCCATTGAGCTACCGCCTCCAAATACAATACTTCTCTCTCATGTTTCATTACATTGCATGAATCCCTTTATATAGTGCTGCTACTCCATCACCTAACATTCAGAGGGAGGAATCTTCTAGAAGTAGAACCTTCTAAGAAGTCCTCTACATTTATTATATATAAATTACCCATTTATTATAATATCTAACTACCATAGTGGGTCTTATTTATTGGCCATAGTGGACCTAGTCCACCTTTACATTGAATGACCTCCACTATTATGTCACTCATTCCTCCACTGGCCCCCACTACTCCTCTCTAGCTACCTTTACAAAAAAATATTCATAAACAATACCATGAAAATGAGGTAAGGCATAAGTATTAATGTTTTTCATCTTGGTTTCTCCATTGGATTCCCGAATAAGGAACTCAAATATTTCTACCATAGCTTCTTCACCATCCATGGAACGAGGTGTGGACTAAATATCTTGTGAAATATTTTTGAATTCTATAGCTTCCCTTTCCAAGAAACTTTCTAGTGTTTCAGGACCAAACTCTGGATTGCTTGGACCTATTTTTGTGGTGGGTGTTTTTGGTAAAAAAATTCCTTTCCTATCTCTAGGTCTAGTCATTCATGAAATAAAAAAGAAAGTGAAAAAATGTTTTATTTTTTATTTTATTTTTTCCTGATGTATAACGTAATAAAAACAAGAGTGTGACAAGGAGCTATCAATACTCACACGAAGTGAAATAACTTAGGTTTTTACACTATATAAATTATATAGTGAAGTTGGACTTGTGGCTGAGGTATATTTTTTACTTCTCGAGGTCACAAAAAAGAGTAAAAAAATAAATAACATGAAGACTTCTCAGAGCTCCATGGAAACGACACCAAAAAGTGATGGACCTAGGAATATCAACAATAATTTACTGTACCCTTGGCTTCCTACTTTATTTTTCAACTATGGGTTCGTACAAACTTAAAATGTGTTATGCATTGTGTATGCAATATACACTTGTTGGTAGAAAATGTCTTTGTTATGAGGAAAATCGCTATGGAAAGGGGTAAACCACAACAGACAGAACGACACCTAGAAATAAAATATAATCTCAAGTATGCTAGATAAATAGAAATGATAACAAGAGAAGGATAAAATCCTACCTCACCCAGGCATCCGAAGAAGGAAACGATTGAGATCACGACCGAAAGATTGATTCTTGCAACTTGTCCTCAACATCCAAGATACACAAGCATATATAAATTATACAGAATGTTAGCATATAAACTAGCATATAATCCATTAACATGTATAACAAATATGCCCATGGAAATTAATACAAATATTTGTGTCATATAATTGGATAAGAAAAAAGTATTTTTATTAATGTAATCAACAGAAGTATATAGGTGACAAACTTATGTAATGACACATATTGTAACTGAGAAACTAAGTCCCTCCAGTTGGGCCTTCACCACTTCAATCCCCCACAAAGGTAAGCTCACAAGTAGTAGGACTCAATGAGGTTCTCCATCTCAAGATAGGAAGAGCTTGGGGGATGAACACAAGAAGTTCAAACTTTCAAGGATAAAGGGATGCAAACTCAATATGAAGTGAAATTTCTCCATAGTGTCTTTTCTCTCAATGATTTGTATCTTCAAGGCTTGTATATGGCTCAATTTATAGTCTCCAAATGGAATTGAAGGGTCGAGTTGGAGTGTTTCTAGTATATGGAAGGTCAAGGATCATGGATCTCGTGACATGACATGGAAACCCGACATATTTTTTTTCATTTTTTAGCACAAAACTAGATGTACGTGGGTTGTAATGGAGAAACCTACATATGCATGAGTTTTTTAACTATAACTCGCGTATATGGACAAAAATTATATTTTTGACTCTAGAGTGAGTAAATTGGGGGATTTGATTCTATAGAGGGGAATGGAAGGCCATCAAATCAAGATGTAAGGAGTGTGGATTTTTTTTTATAATAGATTCCCCCTAATGTGTGAGGTCATAGGAGTATCCACGATAGATGAAATACATTATAATTCCCAGAAATAGAGTAATAATGACCCAGTTGGAAAAACTAGTTACTCATGAGAATATTACAATTTATATTGACTTTGTACACATGGATGCCAATATGGATTACACTACATATCTATGTGGATATATAAAAAATAGTTTTTCATGGCCATGAATAGGAAATACAAAGTAGGCATATGCCATAGGCTGTCATAGTCATGAGCAATACATAGTGGAGTCTAGTGTCAAAATCAAATGAAGATATATGTATACAATGGAGTACAATCTAATCTTCCATGATCACTAAAGTCATATAGGTACTGGTCCGATGAAAGACAACAACAGATATGTGATCCTGCTACTGTGAACTAGAGGTATTCTTCACTATCTTCAGAAGGTGCAAGTCTATATCATGTGAATAAAGGAGTTGAACTCGAACACAATGAGGATTCATTTGATTACCAATCATTAGGGTATATCGTTAACAAATGTGAGACAACCCACCGATAATGAAAGTAGGTGTCAAAGCACTAAGTACATTCAACAAGTGTGAATAAGGGTGTTGAGGTCGAACACTTGAATAATACATCGATTAGGAGGAATTAATGTATTCTTAATTGTCGATTGTGGGAAACCCTGCCACTGATGTTGTAATCCTATAGGTGCTCATATAAATCTAGATCTCGTTTCTGGAATAGATGAGTTGAATTCAATGGAAGGAGACCCGTTGGAATGAGATCATTAAGGCATCTCTCATCATCAAGCACAAGGTACAAAGAAATATCTTGATGATTAGGAAGAACTTTGATGAATAGGATTTTCATGAACCAATGACCATGTGTGTCTCTCACATGAACCATATGCAATTAGTACATGAAAGAGACCCTCTGACTAGTAGCCAATAATGAAAATTTCCGACAAAGGAGAGGAAACCACCAATAGGTCTAATTGAATCCAAGACATTTCATGAATCCCAATGTGTGAATAGATTTATTGTCGTTGAACACAAGGGAAACCACCCAGTCAGTGACCAATAGGGAGATGTCATCTGTTGGGTTCAAGGTCACCTACCAATGATGAAAGTAGGTCTAAGGTGCACTTCATGTGATTCTGAGGTTCACTTGTAAGTGGATGGCCGACATGCAAAGTCAAGAGTTCTAAGGGATGGTTGGCATGATTATACTTCCTTTGAACACGAGTATGAGACAGATGAATAACTTAGGCAGTATAGACTTAACACTGACCATTGACAAAAAAATTTGACATACGAGGCATCAACAAACTCTCCATAGGGACTAGAAGAATAACCAGTTGGGGGAGTAAACTCTAAGTAACAAGCTCATCTTCCTAAGGCCATGCTAAACCCAAACCTTGGATTAAATGGACTCAAGAATTTGTGCCTTATTCAAAGGAGATACGACTGCTGCTGATAGGAGCTAATATTCTTTTCCTGCTCATATTTTTTTATTTTTTCATAGTAAAAGAAATGTTATGATACATGAGAGAAAATGAGTGTCGTGAGTAAGAAACTAGATCCAATGAGTGGAATATACCTATTCTCAATGCAAGGAAACACATGCGGGACATGGACACTTGAGGGGATGTTTCCTCTATGGTTAAAGGGTTGTCAAGTTGCAAAGGATACATGGAAGGAACTTCTTGGCTACTGCTGAGAATTGCTGAGGAAAAAGGATTATAAGGAGAAAGCGGGAGCTGACATTTGGCTCAATAATGCAATCAGGGTAATGGGATGCAATTACAACTTAACTCAAAAAGTGTCATGTTTCATAGATTTAGCCCCCTAGGCCCAAAAAACTATAAAATAATACTCAAGATAACTCTTCTATCCAATGGTGACTAGAGTATTCCTTTTTTTAATTGGTCTATTTGGTCCGAAAAAGGGTTAAACTTATACCAAAATAGATGTCCTTTCAAATCCATTTAACGAGTGTGAAAGAGACAAGTTCACTCGACAATCTTTTCATTTTTTCAGGAGTCAAGAAAGAGCTTAACCAAGACTCAACGAGAGTCCCATAGGTATTGGTCAGAATGAGATTGCGTAAGATTAATGAGGCTCGAATGAAAAGTCATATCGAGACTATAAGGGACTCCCGAACCTATGGAGTAACTTCTACATGGGCACCAAATGAAAAACGTGTTATAACTATGGTACCCATGTTTGGTAATTCTCTACCATTCAATAACGACACTTCTAGTAACAATGAGAAGGTTCTGTGTCACTAAAAAATGGGTTCATACCTAGGGTATATGAATCATGGTCATAAGATGATGCAAAAATGAAAAGCAGGGTGAGAACCTATCCTATATGCTAGTGATGGTATATACCCGTCGAAGGAACAAACATGCAATAGGATGCTGGAAATCCATAAGAACCTTGGATAAAACCACTTCAAACCAGGTCTTACACTACACAATTAGTCCATATGGTCTCAAAAATAGGAAAAATAGGGTAAAAACTATATAAAGTGGGTAAATGTTTTCTACAAATAGTAAAAAACAAGAAATCTACCATCTCATTTGAGTTTTCTACCCACATAGTTCTTTTGAGGCCATTTTACCCACTATCTTCCGGTGACGATTTCGGGAGCTATGATCAAATAAATTGAAAACCGTCTGGACCATGTAAGTTCTCATCCTATTCTCTTCAATTTCCATGGTTTAATTGTTAAATTTAGTGCCCAGATTTTGAGTATTAGAGGTCGTAAATTGAAAGCTAGGGAATACATGAGTTGTAGTTCATCGGGGCATATACATGAACTCATATACATGATCAAATTGAAGCCTACTCATGTATATGAATCCCTATACACGACTGTTCTAATGGCATCCCACGTACAACTCCACACACAAGTTTTTAAATAAAATTTGACTCAAAATTTGATGTTTCCTTTGCAGGATGGTGATTGAACGGAGGGAAAGGGATCATGAGGAGGTTGATGTTGCAGTAGAAAGAGATGTGAGGGACCAAAGATATTTGCAAAGATGTGGGCTCTATAAAGTTTTTTCCATAAAAGGAATTAGGTCACAAGTGAGGTTGCTCCAAACGTTGATAAACTATTGGGATCCAGAGACTGAGGCATTCAATCTCAATGGGAAACCATTGAGAATTGAGTGGACAATATCTACTTTATTACAGAGTTGTCTCACCGAGGCGATGTGGTGAATCTCAAATTCTGAGGGGATGGAGGTGGGAGGACTATGGAGGAGTACATCACCACCTACTACATTGTAGACATAGATAAAGTGGGGAGCCAACTCCCTATTAGGGTGATTGAGAAACTGAGTTTGAATATCGTCATCTTAGTACTCACATGGATATCAAGATCGATCTGATTGCACCAGGTGTCGAGGCAACTCATGTTCTATGTTGTGGAGTGTTTGAGACCCACGGTTTATGATTGGTGCACCTCACTACTAGCCAACATGAAGAGCCAGTTGATTGATTGAAAACTCGGTAGGATGAGGAACTTCGGGTTTGCATCCATTTTGTGTAGTTTTTTCTTTGAGAGGTTTCTAGCTCTAATCCCTAGAGTAGAGATTACTCCATGTGGTCTACATGATCCAACCATGTCATGGTGGACCGATGATATGAAAATGAGAGGTTTTATTGAAAAACTTTGTAAATTAAGTTTATGTACTTTATGCACCGGAACGATAAGAATGCGAAACACATAGACTTTACAAATTGTTGTGAAATAACACTTATGAGGTGTGGAATTTAAAGAAGAATATAAATTGCAGAATAAGAAGAATAACAATAGAGATAAACAAGAGAGAAATATACACGATTGTTAACGGAGTTCACCCAATGAAGGCTACGTCTCCGGATCACGCTTCCAGTGGTGACCGCTTTATTGCTCTCTCCAAATGCTCATTACATCAATAAGAAGCTTGCAATCTGTTGCAAAAACTCTCTAATTTGCTGCATACACAATCTCCATCAACAAATCTACTCTGCTCTCAAAGAGATTCCATAGCTTTTCCCCCCAAAAATTTCCCTTACATTGGAAAAATACCCTTGCTTAAATAACAAAAGGGTCATAACTGAGTTAGTTTAAGATCCAACTTTGATTAGATTTAAAATATTTATTTAACCATAAAATATGGTCCATAATCCCCAAAAATATTACAATATCCACCCAAATATGCTTATCCACCTTTAAATGGACTTTCGGATAATAATAATCCAAAAATATGGATTTAACCCACTTTAATAAACTTGTCCCATTTAAATGAGGATAAAATATTCAAATAATAGCAAATGGATATATGTCATATCCTTTTTTTTTTAATGTGATATGCATTTGTTTGTTTAACTTTATGGCATAAAATAATAGTTGGTTTCTATGCCATATATGGCATATTACAATACCCATATATTCGTGCCTTGGTTTTTTGGTTTGATTTATTTGTTTAACCAACATTAATGCGAAATGGAATTTAAAGATCCCATAACTCCCGTGGATATAAACATCATATTGAATCTTAGAGTAGTTGGTAGGCACGGGGATATAGGCGCTAAATCTTTAACATATCTCGTTGTGTATAACAAGTTGTTTTGTTGGATGAGGTCTCGGTTTCGATTCCCGTGAAGGAGGAATGGAACCAATTTTGAACCCATGGCCTATTTGATCTAATCCAAGGTGCTACGTGGCATTGTTTGGTTGGACCGTTCAATCAACTCACTAGCACAGTCACCTGCCAACTTGACTGTCTAGTCTGCTACTGCCACATGTCTACCTTTGCCACATGTTCTGCCTATGCTGCCACATGTCATTTTCAGGTGCTGCCACGTCACCTTTGACTATTGACTTAAGGTGACTTGAATTTTCCCTGTTTGAGAAAAACTTTAGACCGCGATAACTTTTGCATACGAACTCGAACTTTTGCATATTGTCTAGTCTGCTACTGCCACATGTCTACCTCTGCCACATGTTCTGCCTATGCTGCCACATGTCATCTTCAGGTGCTGCCACATCACCTTTGACTATTGACTTAAGGTGACTATTGACTTTTCCCTGTTTGAGAAAAGCTTCAGACCGTGATAACTTTTTCATACGAACTCGGATTTTTGATCTGAGAAAAACTTCAGACCGCGATAATTTTTGCATACGAACTCGAATTTTTGATCTGTTTACACCACCAGAAAGCTTACGACGAGCACTTCATAATGGTGTAGATTTCATGAGCATTGGAGAACTTTGATTTTTGAGCATTTCAGATCCCCCTAGATCAAGCCTCCCCACTTGAAGCTTTTGGACCACCAAAATCCTGGTTTTACTCACGTAAGAAGTGAGGGTAATGTCTCCACACTTGTCCTGTATCATCCATCCTTTCTGCTTGGGGACAATAATTACATGACTGATCACAACAAACATGAAAACTAAGATAACATTGTTTATCAAAGTAATCATCCCATCTATTGCACACTCATCTACATTCTTTGTTGCAGTTAGCAGCCATACACCACTGAATAACAACAAACTAAACAATAATATTGAATATGCGAATGAGAATGAAAAAACATGCTTCCTCTTCTGAGCAGGAAACATAACCAAAGTATGCAACTGGACCTCATGTTGTACTTCTTGTGACACTTCATGATTGTTAGAAGCATACTTAACCATTTCATGTTTAGCATCACTTTCTTTTTGATTTGTTACTGACATAAGTGTTCAACTCTTGCTTGCATTTACCATTCTTTTTCACTGCCCTGTAGTTGCAAAAGATTTGTAAGTTTTCATGCGATGAGCACGAACAATGTATTCTTTCCCATCTTTCTAGAAACAATATTTATTTTCCTCCCTGTAGAATATGGCTTTTCTATCATAAAGGTATGGGCTTCCCAAGAAAATTTCACATATGTCCAGTGGCACTATATCAAGCTCTACTTCATCAACATACTTAGAAGTGATTGCAAACTTAATTTTACATTGCTTGGTTACTTGCAAATTATTATCACCACATATTCGTCCCAATGGATATGGTCTAGGATGTGGCTTAGTTTCAAGTCCCAAATTATTTACAACCTCTTCACTGATTAGATTGCCTTGTGATCCATTGTCTACAAGAGTATCAACTTTAACATTATTTGTTATGACCCTTATGTGGAAAATTTCACTCATTTTACACATCATTTAGAACATCTGAATTAGAAGAGCTAGTACTTGCAACATAAGTTATACCTTGGATTCCCATAGCTACAATTTTAGTCTCATCATCGGAGTCTGATCCCAGATCCAATTGAACTGTTGCAGTTGTGGTCTTCTTTCTCCCTTGATTGGCATACTTATTTGGCTTCAACTCAGGATGTAAGATCCAACAATGATCTTCATCATGGCCTTCCTTCTTGCAATGCTTGCAAGTAGGCTTCTTCTTTTTCGTTGTGGCTTTCTTCTTCTCTTTCTCTTTTCTTTTTCCTGAATCCTTTCCTTGTAAGGCATCTGTAGAAACACTGTCACTAACATTCCTTTTACCTTATTCAATGTGAATGGTTGTACACATACTTCATCAAATTTAGAAGGATTTAACATAAGAATAGTGTGCTTGAGATAAGAATGAAGACCACCAATATATTTTAGAAGTGTCTCATGTGTATATAAAGGAATACCCAATATTAATGCTTTCTTACGAAATGCTTGAGTATACTATTGTACACTTTGACCTTTAGCTTGCCTTAAACTTTGTCAATTCATCATTTCATGTTTCATGTATGCTAATGGATAAAATTGTTTCTTCAATACAGTAACAAAATCATTCCATGAAGAGATTGTTTTACCACTTTTCCTGAGATCATCTTTAGTTTTTCTTTCCCACCATATGAGAGTTGTGCCTCCCCATTTGAGACTAGCCAGTTGGATCATTGTTTCATCATCAACAATCATTTGTATCTTCCAATAGACTTCACGCTGTCTAACCCAATTATCTAGCTTTTCTGCATTTAATTCACCATCATAAGAGGGTAATTTAAATTTTACATCAAGCTTTAATAAAGGCATATCAGAAGAATGATGAGTTTTTTTAGGTTGCTTATCCTTGGAAGAATGTACACTTGCTTCACTTGTACATGACGAGGATGAAGGAGAAGAAGGTTCTAAAGGTCCACCACCTTCAACTCCTCCTCCTTCTCTTACTGAAGATTCATCTTCTTCAACCTTTGAAATTATTCGTTTTCCTCTTTCATGGTAAAGCTCCTCTACCATGGCTTTCATCAATTGAAATGCCTCAAAGAAATCATCCTCGGATGCTTAAGGATGTATCTTTCTCGGTGAAGACATCTCCTGTTTATGAGGTCTCCTTTGAATCTCTGGATTAAAAGCCTCAAGTTGGCCTTCTCACTTGAGTTTGGCTCTGGTGACTATCCAATGCTTGCAATTCCTGTCAAAACTTCAAAACCAAAATCTCTGATACCTATAACGTGATCTGAAAATGAGAGGTTTCACTGACAAACTTTGCAAATTAAGTTTATGTACTTTATGCACCAAATTGATAAGAATGTGAAACACATAGACTTTACAAATTATTGCGGAATAACACTTATGAAGTATGAAATTTAAAGAAGAATATAAATTGCAGAATAAGGAGAATAACAATAGAGATAAACAAGAGAGGAATAGACATGATTGTTAATGTAGTTCACCCAATGATGGATACGTCTCCGAGTCCCTCTTCCAGTGGTGACCACTTTATTGCTCTCTCCAAATCCTCATTACATCAATAAGAAGCTTGCAATCTGTTGCAACATCTCTCTAATTTGTTGCATACATGATCTCCATCAACAAATATACTCTACTCTCAAAGAGATTCCATAGCTTTTTCCCCCAAAAATTCCCCTTACATTGGAAAAATACCCTTGATTAAATATCAAAAGGGTCATAACTAAATTGGTTTAAGATCCAACTTTGATGGGATTTAAAATATTTGTTTAGCCATAAAATATGGTCCATAATCCCCAAAAATATTACACACTACTACATATGACCAAATTTGCCATGATTTTTCGTTGCTATTGCCACACATATCCGTTGCACTTTCCATGAAAGTAAAGGCTATTTTTCGTCGCTATATCCACGAACCAGGTATTCGTGGAAACAACGACGAAATTATCCCTCCACGTGTCATCACCATCAAGATAGGTTTACCTTATAAAACATGGCAATTGTGATGAAAGTTCGTCGCAATAGGGATGAATAAACGCGTCAAAGTAAAAAAACTTACCAACAGATTACAACGCAGATGCCATACGTGCGACGAAAAAGTGTGGAAAGTTGCGACGCAAATTTGTGGCAATAGTGATGAAAAGTTTTGGCAGAGAAAAAAGTTACGACGCAGATGCTATATATGCGACACAAAACCGTGACAACGTGCGACGAACTTTGGTCGATATAGCCACGCTTAATAAAACACATTCATTGCCTTATGACGAACTATCGTCGATATTGCCACGCTTCCTTTAGGTTTAAAAAAAAAATCTACATGAGAATTTGGATGTTGGGATTCGTGATTGACCCATACTCAATATTTTCATGTGTGATTGACCCTTCAAAGGGTTTCTTATGTGAGAAGGTTATCAGAGGGGGTTTTGGGACTTATTAGGTGTCTTTCTTAGTGGACCAAAAGGGAAACCAAAGGCACCTTGGGATGAAGGGGAAGATAAAATACATTCCCTTGAATGAATGGTTTTAATTGAGATATTGGGGCTTTGAACTAGAGGTCAAAAACAATTTGGTAGGGGTATCCCAGGGGGACAATATGGGAGATGTGTTTTTTTTAAATCTATCACTATTCTTGTGAGAGTAGGCCAACCCTTTACTTATCCACTTCAATGTACTCACAACCATTAATTGATATTAATATAGACTAGTCACAATAATTACCTTGAATATCAAATTTAACCTATTAATGTGAAGGGATAATCACAACATGAGGTTAAAGGCATTCACACCCTTTCAACAACTATGTTTATAGATTTTTGAATGAGGAACTTGTAGCCTTGTGGTTGAGTCATTCCCTTACCAAAAAAATGAAGGTTACTCACACTCATATGAATGAAGGAAATCAAAGTAAACAATCTACTTAATCATAAATGTGCACTTAAATAGATCAAAGTAATGTCTACTTAAACTTACACAGTCGACCGTGCACTGTATGTGCAAACTGTGCTTCTTTCAATATTGATCATGTAAGTAAACAATCATTGCAGTAAAATAAAGAACATGAACTAGATTACTGGTGTTTAAACATAAATAACAGTAACATTCAAATGAAGTAGGATAACACACAGATCTAACAGATTCCACACAAAACCAGAAGAGCAGACCCAACTCCCCGATCAGGGATGCGGTGAACTAACTGCCACAAAAACTCAGAAACTCAGAA
>SNQJ01S0012760.1:227000-254296 GCA_010110895.2 Picea sitchensis | reverse complement strand
TGTAGAATATGGCTTTTCTATCATAAAGGTATGGGCTTCCTAGGAAAATTCCACATATGTCCAGTGGCACTATATCAGGCTCTACTTCATCAACATACTTAGAAGTGATTGCAAACTTAATTTTACATTGCTTGGTTACTTGCAAATTATTATCACCACATATCCATCCCAATCGATATGGTCTAGGATGTGGCTTAGTTTCAAGTCCCAAATTATTTACAACCTCTTCACTAATTAGATTAGATTGCCTTGTGATCCACTGTCTACAACAATATCAACTTTAACATTATTTGTTATGACCCTTATGTGGAAAATTTCACTCCTTTTACACTCATCATTTAGAACATCTAAATTAGAAGAGCTAGTACTTGCAACATAAGTTATACCTTGGATTCCCATAGCTACAATTTTAGTCTCATCATCAGAGTCTGATCCCAGATCCAATTGAACTGTTGCAGTTGTGGTCTTCTTTCTCCCTTGATTGGCATATTTATTTGGCTTCAACTCAGGATGTAAGCTCCAACAATGATCTTCATCACGACCTTCCTTCTTGCAATGCTTGCAAGTAGGCTTCTTCTTTTCTGCTGTGGCTATCTTCTTCTCTTTCTCTTTTCTTTTCCCTGAATCCTTTCCCTGTAAGGCATCTGTAGAAACACTGTCACTAACATTCCTTTTACCTTATTCAATGTGAATGGTTGTACACATACTTCATCAAAGTTAGAAGGATTTAACATAAGAATATTGTGTTTGAGATAAGAATGCAGACCAACAATATATTTTAGAAGTGTCTCATGTGTATATAAAGGAATACCCAATATTAATGCTTTCTTACAAAATGCTTGAGTATACTATTGTACACTTTGACCTTTAACTTGCCTTAAACTTTGTCAATTCATCATTTCTTGTTTCATGTATGCTAATGGATAAAATTGTTTCTTCAATGCAGTAACAAAATAATTCCACGAAGAGATTGTTTTACCACTTTTCCTGAGATCATCTTTAGTTTTTCTTTCCCATCATATGAGAGTCGTGCCTCCCAATTTGAGACTAGCCAGTTGGATCATTGTTTCATCATCAACAACCATTTGTATCCTCCAATAGACTTCAAGCTGTCTAACCCAATTATCTAGCTTTTTTACATTTAATTCACCATCATAAGTGGGTAATTTAAATTTTACATCAAGCTTTAATAAAGGCATATAAGAAGAATGATGAGTTTTTTTAGGTTGCTTATCCTTGGAAGAATGTACACTTGCTTCACTTGTATATGACGAGGATGAAGGAGAAGAAGGTTCTAAAGGTCCACCACCTTCAACTCCTCCTTCTTCTCTTACTGAAGATTCATCTTCTTCAACCTTTGAAATTATTCGTTTTCCTCTTTTACGGTAAAGCTCCTCTACCATGGCTTTCATCAATTGAAATGCCTCAAAGAAATCACCCTCGAATGCTTAAGGACATAGCTTTCTTGGTGAAGACATCTCCTGTTTACAAGGTATCCTTTGAATCTCTAGATTAAAAGCCTCAAGTTGGCCTTCTCACTTGAGTTTGGCTCTGGTGACTATCCAATGCTTGGAATTCCTGTCAAAACTTCAAAACCAAAAGCTTTTATACCTATATCTTGATCTGAAAATGAGAGGTTTTACTGACAAACTTTGCAAATTAAGTTTATGTACTTTATGCACCAGATTGATAAGATTGCGAAACACATAGACTTCACAAATTGTTGCGGAATAACACTTATGAAGTGTGGAATTTAAAGAAGAATATAAATTGTAGAAAAAGGATAACAACAACAAAGATAAACAAGAGAAAAATAGACACGATTGTTAACGTAGTTCACCCAATGATGGATACGTCTCTGGGTCCCGCTTCCAGTGGTGACTGCTTTATTTCTCTCTCCAAATGCTCATTACATCAATAAGAAGCTTGCAATCTGTTGCAACATCTCTCTAATTTGTTGCATACATGATCTCCATCAACAAATATACTCTACTCTCAAAGAGGTTCCATAGCCTTTTCCCCCAAAAATTCCCCTTACATTGGAAAAAAACCCTTGATTAAATAGCAAAAGGGTCATAAATAAATTGGTTTAAGATCCAACTTTGATGGGATTTAAAATATTTTCTTAGCCATAAAATATGGTCCATAATCCCCAAAAATATTACACACTACTACATATGACCAAATTTGCCATGGTTTTTCGTTGCTAGTGCCACACATATCCGTCACACATTCCACAAAAGTAAAGGCTATTTTTCGTCGCTATATCCACGAACCAGGTATTCGTGGAAACAACGACGAAATTATCCCTCCACGTGTCATCACCATCAAGATAGGTTTACCTTATAAAATATGGCAATAGCAACGAAAGTTCAACAATAGGGACGAATAAACGTGTCAAAGTAAAAAACTTACCAACAGATTACGACGCAGATGGCATACATGCGACGAAAAAGTGTGGAAAGTTGCGACGCAAATTCGTGGCAATAGTGATGAAAAAGTTTGGCAGAGAAAAAAGTTACGATGCAGATGCTATATGTGCGATGAAAAACTGTGACAATGTGTGACGAACTTTAGTCAATATAGCCACGCTTAATAAAACACATTCATTGCCTTACGACGAACTATCATCGATATTGCCATGCTTCTTTTAGGTTTAAAAAAAAAATCTACATGAGAATTTGGATGTTGGGATTCGTGATTGACCCATACTCAATATTTTCATGTGTGATTGACCCTTCAAAGGGTTTCTTATGTGAGAAGGGCTTATCAGAGGGGGTTTTGGGACTTATTAGGTGTCTTTCTTAGTGGACCAAAAGGAAAACCCAAGGCACCTTGGGATGAAGGGGAAGATAAAATCTATTCCCTTGAATGAATGGTTTTAATTGAGATATTGGGGCTCTGAACTAGAGGTCAAAAACAATTTTGTAGGGGTATCCCAGGGGGACAATATGGGAGATGTGTTTTTTTTAAATCTATCACTATTCTTGTGAGAGTGGGCCAACCCTTTACTTATCCACTTCAATGCACTCACAACCATTAATTGATATTAATATAGACTGGTCACAATAATTATCTTGAATATCAAATTTAACCTATTAATGTGAAGGGATAATCACAACATGAGGTTAAAGGCATTCACACCCTTTCAACAACTATGTTTGTAGCTTTTTGGATGAGGAACTTGTAGCCTTGTGGTTGAGTCATTCCCTTACCAAAAAAATGAAGGTTACTCACACTCATATGAATGAAAGAAATCAAAGTAAGAAGTCTACTTAAACATAATTGTGCACTTAAATAGATCAAAATAATGTCTACTTAAACTTAAACAGTCTATCGTGCACTGTATGTGAAAACTATGCTTCTTTCAATATTAATCATGTAAGTAAACAATCATTGCAGTAAAATAAAGAACATAAACTAGATTATTGGTGCTTAAACATAAATAACAGTAACATTCAAATGAAGCAAGATAACACATAGATCTAAAATATTCCACACAAAAACACAACAAAACTATATCATAAGCCGATAGCACCTGACCAAAAGAGCGGGCCCAACTCCCCGATCAGGGCTGCGGTGAACTAACTGCCACGAAAACTCAGAAACTCAGAAGAAACTCGATTTTCATTAAATAAAACGAGATTAAACATAAACTAGATTACTGGTGCTTAAACATAAATAATAGTAACATTCAAATGAAGCAAGATAACACACAGATCTAAAAGATTCCACACAAAACCACAACAAAACTATATCATAAGCCGATAGCACCTGACCAAAAGAGCAGGCCCAACTCCCCGATTAGGGCTGCGGTGAACTAACTGCCACGAAAATTCAGAAACTCAGAAGAAACTCGATTTTCATTAAATAAAACGAGATTACATAGGTTGCAGTCTTGATACAGGACAACTCCTAGCTAGCTGACTGACTGGCTAATACCTTCTCTATCTTTGTTCAACCTTTTATACAATTCATGGAGCACAGAGTGTCCCAAGATTAGGGTAACAAATATTCCTAAAAATACACAAAGGATGAACCGATTAACAAAACCTAATGTTGGACCGTGGAACAGGTCCTCTTTTGCAACTTCAACCCGTGGACTATGCTGCATCCTTGATCGCATCATCTTGCCAGACTGCGTTTGCTCTGTTCTTGCGAGATTTCATAGATTAGTGATTCTCTTTGGTAAACCCCCAACCAATCTCTAACTTTTTTGAACGAATACACACAATGACATAATAGAGGTTCATTCTTACCCTTGTGGTTACACACATCTCCCCCAAACTTTAGTCATGTTATCGTCCTCGTGCAGGACTTTGCTTTCACAGATTTGGGTTGGAACCTTGATACTGGTCCTGAAGTTTTGCTATGTCATATGCCTCAGCCATATCTGTCCCTGGAAACTTATATCCCCTAGTCAATATTATATCCTTCCACCATTCTCTCTGGAATTCGTAATCAGGTTGATATTGATCAATTGGAATCCGGAGGATGGGGAATGAAAATCTCAAACCTAGCCATCAAACCCCACAAAACCTCATACATGCTATATACTTGGATATTCCTTACATGGCTCTGTGAATATTGGGATCCCCAAGGGCTTCCCGTTCCCTGACAGCAGGTGGTGATAAGGCCCATCTGTGGTCATAGTTTTCAAGCGCCTCTTCCTTGCAATAGGTCAACTATTTTATGCAAAGATCAACACACCATTGTTGTGTAGTTTCCATTTTCTATGGCCAATTGGGAATATGTCTGAAATAATTATGTTTGGTGATGATCTGTTCAACTTGAAACTTCTCCATTCTAACCTGAAGGGTTTTGTGTACCTGATTTTCCTCAAAAGAATCAAGTGCCTTCTTCCACTTCACCTGGTTAATGGTGTAGGAAAGAAAGGCCCTCAATTGGACATCTCCCACATAAGGAACTGGATTGAATTTTTGATCATCTCTTAGCAGGTAGTTGTGCATGTACAATTCACACATGATATGTTGTGTGATGATGTCATAACTTTTCAAGGTCCTAAGAAACTCCATGGGGTCTTTAATATTATAAACCATATCCTAGTAAATACATTCCAGATAGAAAAATAAATATTGTTCATGAAGGAACAGTGCATAGCTAAGAGAAGTGGAGCGRCACATTACTACCTGTTGGGTGATATCATACATATCCCGTTTGTCATATCTTAACCTTTGTATCTGTGCGTCCARCTCTGTAATCTTTTCCTTCTGTTTCTCTCCCTTTTTCTTCTCTTCTTCAGACTTTTCCTCATAGTCAACAACGAATCTAGTGGCTTKCTCCCTTATGTCTTTTAGTGTCCTTAGGTGCACTGAAGAAGGGACATCTCCTGTCTGAAAATGGGCTACAATTTTCTTCCACTTTTGTATCTTGGCTTTCAAAAAAACTACCTGATCTTCAGTTGTATCTGTCATTGGCTGAGCTTGAGTAGATGTTACTGTGGAAGTGTGCAAAATAGGATTAGTCTGAGTGGYTGCTGGTACTGTAGAGGTGTGCAATATAGGATCRGTCTAAGTAGCTACTTTATGCAACACCAACTCAGTTTGAGTAGTTGATCTTACTCTGGGTGTGTCGATAGTTTGAGTAGATGCCGATACTATGAGATTATCGACAGTTTGGGTAGCTGCCAAAATACTCTCCTTGAAATTTCTCCTCACTGCTTCCTTGGCAATTCTTTTGTATCTTCATGCTCATTTCTTCAGGCAAAGCACCTGCTTCTTTATCTTGGCATTCTCAATCCTAAATTACAGACTTTCACTAAAGGCTGTCCTATAACGGTCCTAAATAGGGGTTCTTCTCCTTGCACAAAATTCGACAAATTCCTATTTGACATGAATTTCTTCAGCCCATCCCCTAGGAGGAACCTCATTTTGAGCTTCATTGCCTACAACCTATATGCCTAGATCTTCTTTAACTCGCACTTCTCCTGGAGTAGAAGAACCCAACTCTGGTTCAGGGTTTTTGGGAGTAGCATGCTCTGACGTTGGTTCTTGTGTAACAATGTCAATCATTTCTTGGTCACAAACTAGAGTAGTTGTTGTGTCTTCAAAAATAGGGTTTTTCAGGAACTTCTTGTTCTGACGCTAGTTCTTGTGTTACATCGTCAGTCATTACCTGCTCATCGATGGGAGGAGTAGATGAACCATCTTAACAGACACAAAATTCAAAAAGTTCTGGAGTTGGTTCTTGTGTAACAACGACAATTACCTCTTAATCATAGATTGGAGGAGTAGTAGCATTCCTCTCCTTCTCATCAGATGAAGGGGTATCATCATCCATCTCATGATCATTTGTGGGCGGAATAATAATGTCTCTTTATTGTTCATCTGTTGAGGGTGTAGCAACATCTCTTTCTTGTTCATTTACTGAGGGAGTAGAAACATCTCTTTTTTGTTTAGGAAAACGGTTTGGATGAATAGAACCCTTTGCTTCCTCTTCTTCTGAATCTAGGTTAATGCCTGCCTCATTCCCCCAACTTCTCTAACTTCCACTGATGGTTTACCTGTTTCCTCATCTCCATCCGAGGTAGATTCCTATGTATCAACACCCTTTCTCTGCCATTTTGAAATAGTTTCGGCATCCTCTGCTAACTTGCTTAGCCCATCTCTCTCTGCTAGGGTTTCTGCTAATTTTGGGATAAGTTCTTCCAATTCCTCTTCCGAGAGTCTTATGAATTGCGGCCAACTTATAGGGCTTTGATATAGCGCATGCATGACTAGTATCTTAACAATTCCATGATTTTTGAGGGTTTTGCGTGGTTGGCGTGAGCGCTACGCTGCTCATGCCATCCACTGAATGTTATTAAACACAAAATAGGGCATGTTTATGCATTGTTGGAAACGCAAAGATGTGAGAAATTTGAGATGATATTTGTAAATGGTAGAGGGGTGGCCTTCACATGTCACATACCTTATGATGAACATTGCTACCTCGGCCCATGGAGGTGGCAGAGAATTCCATTCGTATCCTTTCCCTTTCTGCTTTACTTCTTCTCCTTCACGCAGAAACAACTCTGGAAATTTCGGGAGTGGTGTTTTTTGGACAAACCATCGCTGACCGGATATTGGAAACCCACTAGTTGTTGTAATGGTTTCATCCATGACTCTGATTTTTAATCCCCAAACCATGGAGGAGTGGCCATCCAAATTTTGGGCGAATTTTGTTGTAATGTTTGCATCGAATCCCTGTAACCTCTCGAAATACACATCCCAATCTACATTCTAGAAAATTTGCCAAATTTCCAGATTTGCCCGGACCTGTGTAGTATTTGCTGGTTCATACCTTACTACTCCACCACCCATTTTGTTCCATCGACTATGCCTGATAGAGGAGTACCGGTGACCAGTTCAGGAGAAACGACAGGCAAAACAATTTTTCGGAAAATGTGTTGTGGAAAGTGTTGAGGATTTTTTTTTATTTAAAAAAATTAAATGATGTGGTAGGTAAGTAATGATGACGATATGACAACGAATTTAATATCTTGGTGGATGATTAACGGTTTGGCGGGTGTGTCCAATCCCTATGCGTACAACGACATCGAAAAGTTTTAATTAATGATTGTGAAATCATGTGATTAAAGAGGGTAATGATGGATATTTGGGAAAAGACATAAATCTCCCCCAAACTTAAAGTTAATACCGTCCTCGAGCGTGAATTCCTATGCCATGTGTAATATTACCCAAATCCATTAAGTTTGGTTGAGGATATACCTGGTGAATCACCTGTTATGGAGAATCATCATTGTAGGAATAACGTTGTCCGCAGTCGCGGAATATGACAACGTCGATTTGAGCGGCGACATCGGAAGTGGTGGTAGTTGAAATATCTGTATCCATGTTGTCGGGAGTGTAGACAAGTAACTGCAACCACAGTAGCAGAGGTAGGAGTAGCGACAACTAGATATTAGTGGCGACTGGAGTAGCAACAACCAAAGAGTAGCGACGACTGGAGTGGAATCACCTCATAGTAATGACATCTTGTACAATGAAGATTTTAATGTAACGACACCCGCAGTAGCAACGCCTTGAGTAGCGACAACCAGAGTAGCAACAATAGTAGTAACGACATCTCGTACAACGACAATTTTGAAGTAGCAACACTTGGAGTAGCGACAACCAGAGTAGCGACAGCTGCAGTAAAAACATCTAGTAGAGGGACAATTTTGAAGTAATGACACCCAGAGTAGCGGCAACAAGAGTAGGGACGACTACAGTAACAACATATCGTACAATAGCGATTTTGATGTAACGACACCTAGAGTAGCGACAATTGCAATAATGACACTCGGAGTAGCGACAACTGCAGTAACGACATCTCATACAACGATGATTTTGAAGTAACGACACTGGAGTACCAAATTGGGTCCACTTATTGATCTAGTGGTACTTGGTGAACCAATCACACATTTTCCCCATTGTCAAATTGGCGAGATGGAATTTTATCTCGATTGTGTGAATATTTATGCTTACTTTGAGTTCATTAACATAGTAGATGATAAATATCCATACCTAGTATTGTAATGGATTGATTGGGAATTTGATAATGATGTCATTTGTTAAGAAGGGTTATTGGATGGTATATCCATTGGATCTAATGTAGGGAAATACATTTGTTAAATAGATAGAAAAATTATTGGATGACTAGGAGAGTTGGAAGACTACATTAATCTCACCATAGGATAGTTGGAAGACTACATTAATCCAAATGCTAGTGGAAAGTTGAGTTGGAGAATAGTATTCTCCTATGTCATTTATTCCAAAGTGTCCATTTGATGCAGGAGCATCGTCAGCAGCCAAACGAGCGTGAAGGCGGAAGACAACTGGAAGACCACCAACGCACATTTTTGAAATGTTTTTGAAACATTAATGTAATGGTTAAAGGGAAGCGTACTTGCCTACTGTAAAAAGATCATGAGCGATTTTCTCTCATCTGTAGAATGTAGAGGCATTTATGCATAGTTAATGAAAGTAGGTAGATTTGAATCCATAGATTAGACAGTTTAGGAAGTAGGAGGGAAAATGGATATAGACACCCTCACCCTTGTATCATTGTAACATTATCATCATCATTTAGACTTTCATAAGCATATAGAGTTGTAGAGAAGAACCCATGTACAGGAGCTTTGAATTAATATATGAAGCTTTGAATCATATTTCATGGTGTTATGATGTTTTATGTTTATACATGGTGAATCGTATGCTTACAGTGGTTTGATTCTCTCAGTTATGCATTTGTTATGATGTTATGTTGTGTATGTATGATTTCATGTTGAATGTTTGAATTCTGAGAGAGAAAGAGAATGAGTTTCAATTATTTCTCTTCTTGAGTGAGAGTTCCTGCAAGGAGTGCAGTGAAATGTCTGCAAGGAGTGCGTTGAAAAAGGTTCAGGGTTTATCTCTGAAATCTCGGGAGGGTTACCGTTGTTCTCATTCCAGCATGAGTGCAAGTGAAGCACAGAAGCCGTGCAAGGTGTGCGTAGGCTAGTTGAAACCTTAGAAGTTATTAGCTAAGGAAGGAGTTGAAGGAATGTTGTTGCAGAAGGTGCACAGAGTCGAAGAATCAAATACTTTGAAGTATTTGAAAGAGTGTCGCAAGGAGTGCGTGCAAGAATACTTTGGAGATTTAAGTTTGTGAGTTAAATCTTGAGGAGAGATAATACCTTTGAAGTATTCAAAGGGGGACAGGATAGAAGTTATCTCGCAGAAGTAAAGTTCAGAAGGGAAAACATTGTTTTATTTCACAGAATCTATCCAGGAGCAACGAGCGGTCGAAATTCTCTGTGGAGAATTCACGAAATAGCGAGGATCGTAGGATCCAGGAGAGCTGCAGAGAAGTTAAGCGTTGGATCGAATGGAGACTTATTAGTCTTTGACCCTATGGAAATTTCCATTTCAGAATTTGGGGTTTAGAAGTGATCGAGGGACGAAAGTTGTAGGTTCGTTCAAGCCACAGAAGCTGGAAAGCTTGAGAGATAGGTGGCAAGAATCTGCGTCAAAGGTAGAGGATAACGGGGAATATAAGTGGCATACTCGTCGCTAGGTGGAGTCAAAATTCGTTGACTATTTCGGGGTTTCGTAGGTTGGAGATCCGGAAGCCTTGCATCAAGATTCGCGAAGACGCGAAGTCCAAAACTCCGAATCGACGAAAAGTCCCATAGGGGAGCCAGTCTATGCTGAACGCATCGGGGTTCGACATTTCGACATTTTCGAAGACGAGAGATATGGATTCTTTATTCCGGGATTCCTAAAATCCTGAGACGCGATACGGCTGTGGAGGAGGATGCTGTCAAACATTTTAGTGAATCGACATTTTGGGTTTCGATAGTAGAGAGCGAGAAACTTGACATCAAGGATCGCGAAACTGAGATACCCAAAGTCCTGAAATAGTGAAGGGCGCGATGTTATTATGGTAAAGGAGATTTGGGTTGGTGCTTGGTGTTTGTTCACGTAGGCTCAATTCATAAGGACCCGTGGATCGATTCATTGAAGGTTCTGATAGGGATCCAAAAGAGCCACTTCGGCTCAGGGATATTTGAACGATCCTATGAGCGGATCTCGGCCTGCGGGTTGGGGTTCTGCACCAGTTGTACTCTCTCACTTGAAAATTTTCATGAACTCCTTTTCATGAGCTCTTGCATGGTCTGTCCATGCTTATAAAAATTTTCTTGATCTTCCCAACTGGTATATTCAACTGGATGTCCCTTCCATTTGACCAAGTATTCAAAATACTCTTTTCTTCTGGTCTTCCTGCTAACTCTCTTATCAATTATTGTTTCCATATGTGGCTTTTCAACTACAAGAATTTGTTTGGTCCACTGAACCTCTGTCTATTCATCCTCTGTTCATGTTTCTTCAGCTCTATAAGGGTACAAATATGCAACATTGAATATCAGTGAAATTCTGACCCCATCGGGTAATTCAATCTCATATGCATTTGCCCCAAATTTCTTCACGATCTTGCATGGTCCAATATTTTTCATCTTTAGTTTGTTATATGTTCCCCTTGGTAACCTCTCCTTCCTCAGATGTGCAAGAATCAGATCACCAACTTCAAATTGAAGTTCTTGTTTGTGTTGATTTGCTCTGTTCTTGTATTCTTGATTTGAACTCTGCAACCTCTCCTTAATTCGGCTGTGAAGCTCCTTCATTTCTTATGTAAAGTCCTCTGCATTAGCACTCCTGAATTTAGTTTGTTCTGAATATTTCAATTCAGAAACTCCCCTTGGCTTCATTCCATATACAATCTGGAATGGACTGTGCCCTGTGCTTCTATTGAATGAATCATTGTAAGCAAATTATGCCTATGGAAGAATGTGATCCCATTGACTGTGGTGTTTAGTCACTAGGCTCCTCAACAAATATCCCAAGATCATGTTCACAACTTCTGTCTACCCATCCATTTGAGGATGATACACTGAGATAAAAGACAAACTTGTCCCCAACTTCTTCCACAAAGTCCTCTAGAAATGTCCTACGAACTTGGTATCTCAATCATAAACGATACTCCTTGGAAAACCGTGAAGTCTAACGACCTCTTTAAAAAACAGGTTCGCAATATGAGTTGCGTCACTGGTTTTCTGGCATGGTATGAAATGTGCCATCTTTGAAAATCTGTCGACTGCCAGTAAGGAAAAAGAGTGGAGAGATCCAGCTCTGTGTAGACTTCAGAAACCTGAACAGGAGCTCACGAAAGGATAACTACCCCTTACCAAAGATGGAACACATACTGCAGAGGGTAACAAGAGCTTCCAGGATGTCCATGATTGATGGTTTCTCTGGCTACAATCAGGTCTCTGTTCTGCCTGAGGACAGGGAAAAGACGACATTTACCACTCCATGGGGCACATTCATGTATTCCAAGATGCCATTTGGATTAATGAATGCAGGGGCAACGTTTCAGCGTGCCATGGACATAGCTTTCGTTGGGGAAAAGGATAAATTTGTGGTCGTCTATCTGGATTACATCACAGTGTTTTCAAATTCTGATAAAGAACACCGTTGTCATCTCAGGAAGGTTTTTCTGAAATGCAAGAGTTTTGGCATTTCATTAAATCCCAAGAAGTCTTTGTTCGCCATGCAGGAGGGAAAGTTGCTAGGCCACATAGTATCAACGGAAGGAGTAAGGATTGATCCTAACAGAGTTGAGTCAATACAAGCCTTATCAATCCCGAGGTCCAAGAAGGAGGTCCAATCTTTCCTTGGTAAGATAAATTTTCTGAGGAGGTTTGTGCCTAACTTTGTTGAGGAAGTAAAACTTATAACATCAATGTTAAGGAAAGGAAATGGAGTGAGGTGGACTTCTGAATCATGACACTCCTTTGAGCAGATAAAGAAGGCCTTGACTGAAGCCCCTGTTCTTATTAGCCCCGATTACTCAAAGGGTTTCGTTATTTTTTCCTTTGCCTCACCTGACACCGTGGCCGCTGTTTTATTATAGACAAACAAGATTGGGCTAGAGAAGCTTGTTGCCTATTTCAGCCAAGCATTGAGGGATGCCGAAGTCAGGTATGACACTATGGAGAAGCAGGCCTATGCCTTGGTAAAGTCTCTCAAGGCATTTAGAATCTATGTCCTGCAATAAAAAATCATCGCTTATGTCCCCTCAGCTGTTGTTAAGGACATTCTTATCCAGCCTGACATAGATGGGAGAAGGAGTAAGTGGATAGCCAAAATTCTGGAATTTGACCTAGAAATAAAGCCCACCAAATTGATCAAAGGTCATGGCTTAGCCAAGTTGTTGGCTGAAGCCAATTGCCAAGATTTGGGGGTAAGTTTCATCAACGAATGCTCAGGAATTCAGCAGGATCGACTGTCTAAAAGAGACCCTCAAAAGGAGCCCCCATTGGCTCGATGTCCTTGGTATAAGGATGTCATATACTTTCTGCAAGATTTGCGGCCTCTAGACGACCTGCAAAGAAATAAAGCAAGAGCTCTGAAGCTCAAGGCAGTCAGATACTGCCTTATCGATCAAATTTTGTACTGGAAAGACCCCCTGGGGGTGCTTTTAAAATGCATGAATTCACAAGAGGCCGATATGATCATGGCTGAATTTCACAGCAGCCTATGTGGAGGGAACGATTTCTGGAAGGCCACAACCCACAAAATCCTCAGGGCTGGATATTACTGGCCCACCATATTTGCTGACATCTGCAGAAGGGTCAGGGCCTGCATCAAATGTCAAAGATTTGTAGGAAAGAAACAACTCAAGTCCTTGCCGTTGAATCCTGTGGTTGTTTCAGGACCTTTCCAGCAATGGGGCCTAGATTTCGTTGGTGAAATTCACCCCACTTCCAGTGGGCAACACAGATGGATCCTAATTGCTACAGATTTCTTTACCAAGTGGATTGAAGTTGTCCCCACCAGAAGTGCTTCCCACAAGGTAATCATTGGATTCCTCGAAGATCTCATCACAAGGTTCGGCTGCCCAAGTAAGATTGTCACTGATAACGCAACTGCTTTCAAGGCTGAGCCATTAGCCAAGTTCTGTGAGCAGTTCAGGATCAACCTGATTCACTCCACCCCATACTATCCCCAGGGAAATGGTTTAGCAGAATCCTCCAACAAAAGCCTGATAAGGATCATCAAAAGGTTGTTGGAAGACAACAAGAAGTCCTGGCATTCCAGATTGAAATTTTCTCTATGGGCCGACCAAGTGACCACAAAGATATCTATAGGCATCTCTCCTTTCCAATTAGTCTATGGAGCTGAGGCTGTTTTTCCTTCTCATCTAGCCATCCCTATAGGAAAATTACTCTAGGATCATCAGGAGGAGCCTGATGACATGGTCAGAAGGATTCATCAGCTAGTGGAGGTCCAGCAGGCCAGGGAGCAGACAATGGACAAAATTCAAGACCATCAACAAAGGATCAAGCAGGTTTTCGATAAGAAGGCCAAGAAGGAGCGGTTCCAGATAGGAGACCTGGTGCTGAAATGGGATGCTCCTAAGTAGGATAAGGGAAAACACGACAAATTTGAAGCCCTGTGGATCGGGCCTTTCAAATTCTCTGAGACTTTATCAAATAACACGTACAGGTTGCAAGATTTGGAAGGTGAAGAAGTTTTCAACAGCCCAGTAAATGGGCATTTTCTCAAAAAATGTTTTGTCTGAGGCTTCGGTGGCTCCTATGTTTTGTAAATATTGTCCTTTCTGTTCTTTGTTTTTACTTTTATTATTTCGGCTTAGTAAATGACTCCATAGCCCAACAACAAGGCACTGAAGCTGCAAAATGAGTCCTTAGAGCATCACAGGGACGACTCTATCCCCCATGGAGCCTCATGTTAGCAACATTTCTCGTCCGAAGCACAAGAGTGATCAGGTCTGCAAGTGGCCCGATGAGCATCGAGCGCAACTCACAGAAGAAATCCATTTCGGGCCTAAATCAATCAAGCGAGTAGTCTGATTTTAACGATCAGGATTCATTCAAAGGGACAGATCAACGGTTGGCAGGAAATCACGGTTAGCAAAGCTGCGCCGAGGTTAGCACAATGGATAGTGCCCATATCATGTGCAGGAATGGATGGTGGCTGTTCATCCCAAAGGACACGTGGCACGATATCTGGTCACGTCGTCTTTTCGGCAGTCACGAGTTCAAAGGGTGAAGGTTTTATGTCGTGGTACATCTCGAAACCCCGAACCCCGAAATGTCGATAGTGCTTAAAGTTGGGCCCGCAGTATCGAGGGGCAGTCTCAGCCGTCCATCTAAAATGAACACCTGGCGTGGGATTAGGCTCCCCGCCTTTTCGCCCATCGTGATTTCGAAGAGCAAGAAGTAGCTCCCTCATATCCCCAATGCGCGAAGAAATGAGAGTGTCCAGGACTTGGGGCCCACAACATCATCAAGTGAGTTCAGAGCCGTCAGATCTAGGGGGACGCATGTCGCCAATTCAAGCCATATCGGCATTTCGCTCATCGCGATTTCAAGGGATAGGGATCAGCCCCTTCCTATTCACGAACGCCGAAAGCTCCTTTGAGAGTAAACACAGGGTCACAGCCCGTGGTCACCTGGGAAGTAAAAGAGTTGCGCAAAGGGGGCCAAAGGCGTCTGGTCCAGTCGCCGAAAAATTCATCTCATTTCTCAGGGTGCCATTTGATCCAACCTCAGGCCTGGTTTTCTCTTGAAGTAAATGAAGGTAAGAGGGAGTGGTTGAAACCTCTCTTCATGCATAAATGCAAGATATGGAGAGCCTGGCCAGCGGTCTGCTCGAGAGGGTCATGTGTACCATTTTTCCAAAGAGGCCATGCCCAGTCCTCGATTAGCCAGAGCATGTCTGCGCACGCTAAACTTGGCTCTAAATGGCTCAACTACTCCCCTTACAGGAGGCATGCGCAGTTAAGATGGCATCTGACGAAGGATATCTATCTGAATTCAACTGAAAGGACACCAAGCCTTGGATGACTGAGCATGCCTCTGTTAGGCGAATTTCTTTGAGTATATAAACTCAGTCTTTGTATTTTGTAAAGTATCGATGGTTGAGCAAAGCTCCCAATTGTAAATTTTTGATGAAGCGCTGGTCGCTCTGGTTAATGTATAAGGCATTTGAGATTTCTTACTTTATGGATGTCAGCTTCTCTTCCATCTCTTTGTTTATTGTGTTAGAACAGCTCGGAATTGGAGGATCCAGTCAAGTTGCAATTGTTATAGGATGATGTAGGTTGGATCACTGTAATAGTTACATTGTTTCTAATCGGTTCATGTGATTTTCTTAACGTTGAACGACTTGGAATTGGAGGATCCAGTCGAGTCAACCCTCAGCTCCTTGAAGCTCTGAACCAACAGGATCTTGGCTTCTGAGTTTTTCATCCTCAAGCTTCCGAAGGCCTGTTTCCCGAGGCAGTCTTGTCCACCCTTCTCATAAGTCTTCCATCTACCACCCCTTTAATCATTTACTGACGGAAGTTGGATCAAGACCTCCCTTTCTTTCTACATACCAGGCCCGGTTTCCTGAATTAAAGATATATCTTCTCGGGTCGTTACCCATTTGATCACCCCATTAAGAAAACCGTGACATAAAACTGATGGGCGTTGGGCTCTGCTCCTGCAAGCAATCCAGGAGTGACTTATGACGCTAACACCACATGTCTTTCTACCTATTGGACATCATGTGTGTTTCCCACCAATACCCAAATATGGGGTGGAAATGGAAACCATTAGATGAATACATTCACATATATTGCAAAGTGCTCTGGAGGAAAAAATACAAGACAAAATATGAGAAAATATGCGAACACTTTTTGGCTCCTCTGTACGAGATTATACTTAATACACCAACCTTGTGTATGATCGAAAAAGTAATAATTGTCATAAAAAGGAATGGGGATTGTAACCTTATGGATCATGGTACTTATATCATGGTGTATGATACAATGAAGGCCCCACATATCCTCCCTCGGTTTGTACCAGACAATCTAGTACTCCATAAGGTGGAATATCAAACAATGATCCATGGAGTAGGAGGAATGGTATACCGAGGCAAGAAGGAAATATGGCCACCAATCCCATTGTATGTTAGGCTCTACTCATTTTCGAATACTAATAAATCGCAATAAGAAGTAACCGTCTTTCTAGATTGCATCATTTTGGAGAGGATATTTTAAGGAGACATGAACCAAAGGGAGTTGTAAAAGATCGTTTCAGCAAGGTAGGCTTTCCTCGGGAATATAAAACAAATATCTAGGAGGATGAGGAGGTACATTATGGTGAAAGAAATTATGATGAATTCACCTTCAAAATATGGGGAAATCACTTAGGGAGAATTTAGGATGAGGATAAATCATGAGAATAAGAAATCAAGAAGGAAGAGGAGGAGGTAGTGGGAAATACATCTCCAATTTCTACTTCTGCACATTCAAGATCAATAGAGGAAGAAGAGACACTGGTGGATAAAAAGAGGAGAAATAAAGAGAAAGTTCACAAGAAAAGGAACATTATCGCTAAGAAAAAGAGGAAAATCAATAAAGAAGCCAAAGACAAAACTGAAGGAGAAGCCACAAAAAAGGCAACTTCCTAGAAGAAAATATGATCAAAAGGAAGCAACAAAGGAGGTCACAGTAGTAGCAGGAGCGAAAGAAGTAGTGGAGAAGGAAACTAAGGAAGTTGTAGATAAAGAGGTAGAAGAAGAGAAGAGAAAGAAATATGAAGAGGCTAGGAAAAGTGAGAAAGTCCCAATGGACACTAATATCCCTTAGATATAAACAATTTGGTGCCATTGGACTAAGTTTGGGACTCGATACGTCATTCATTCCAAATGATGTACCCAACCTGAGGAAGTTCTTATACAACAAAGCATTAGGAAGAATTGTGCAAGAAAAAGATAAGAAAGTATCGGTAATAGGGGGAAACCCGATATCAATCATTACCCAAATCTTCATGACAAAACATGTTAGTAAATATCTAGTAGTTATAGCCTCAACTGGATCCTCTTTTTGGAATGCCACATAAGACAATGTCTAGAATCTATGTCGCAATAACTTGGAACAAGAATAAAGGATAAAGCATGTTGAGGAAAATCTTTTGAAGGTAAATATAGATGAGGGAAGCCTCCGTAATTTCAAAATAAGCACGGAACATGTCAAGATTGAGCTAGAAGAAGCCCTTATTGACATGTATGCACACCTGCACATGTTCTAGGAATTCGCTTCCATTATCATAAAGCAACATAGCAACGTGAAAACCAAGATAACACAATTCAATATTATCTAGGAGGGCATGGATGACGTTGATACATGGATTGCAGATAACCCAAATGCAGAAAACCCAGATGCACCAACAGAGCTATATCATCCATCACCCAGAGAAATAAAAGTCGATGCCTATGCACTAGAACATTGTCAAAAAATGAGACAAAAGATAGACACATAAATGACATGCTCAATAGCAATTTGTTCACGCATACACAAAGTGGTGCAAGAACTAATCAAGTTGTGTCAACTTCCCTAGCTAGAGGAGGTTGAAAAAAATCTTATAATGGAGGAACTGGTCAACAAGGTACAAGATAGCACAAGTGATAGACAAAGAGTCACCGAGCCAACCACCATAGTAACAACAAAGCTAATAGAACAACACCTCATCCATCCGACAAAGGTCCATACTATGGTTCATGCATTCATGGGTACACTATCAAAGGATACACATACCCTCGATAACAACATAGCTTTACACATGACTACCATAGAAGAGTTGGAATTCCATAGACTCGTATACCTACATGATCAAATGGAAATCTAGGTAGCATACCTATGAGACAAGAATTCATAAAAGGAAAAAATAGCAAATTTGAAATTTCCATTACCTATTCCCTATTTTGTTTTTTCTAAACTACTCCCAATTTTCCCTTTTCTTTATATACTTGTCATCAAGAAGAAGGGAGATGAACAGTTTTGTAACAACTTATTTAAGGGAATACAAAGAGTCACACGATATTTAGAAGAAAAAGAGTATAAATAGAAGAAGAGACCCATTTAGAAAGGGTTCTTCAAGCATTGTATAAACTCAAGAACTAATTCAAGGACACATATTGTGTTGATTAATATTGAGAATCCCTTAGGGCCAGTTTTCGAAAGAGAGAAGGACTTGTGTGTGTGGCTGATTTTGCTGTAAAATTCTTCAAGTAGAATGTATGCTGATCACATGGAATATAAGAATATTTTTTGTTGATAGAATAATCTGATACACATAATGTTATGTTATAGTATTGTTATTCTTTCTTATATTTTCAAGTTTTGAGCTCATGAGTTGTTAACGTATGCAAAAATATAATTTGGAATTTTTTTCTGGTTATATATATGCATGCTCATGTTTCTAACTCTGCACGTTCATTTCAACTATCTGTGTGGGGTTTCTGGCAATGTTTAGTTTCATTTACAACTCATTTGGTTACTATAGTTCGCTCCTAGCTAGTATAGGATATGATAGATTAGCAATATATTAGATTTATTTTTATACATAGTGTTCATCTACATATTTTCATTGAAAAACCACCAATTTTCACCCTCATAACCAACAATGGCAGTTGTGCCAAATTCTGGATGGGTCTCCTAAACCAAAAAGTGTATAGTCTAATTGGGACCCTACACCGGGGAGTATCTCTTATGTTGTAGGGTGAATTCTTCCCCATCAATAGACCCCAACAAATACTCATGAGAAAGTATAAATACACATGAGTATTCTTGTATTGGAAATGTGTTGGATTGTATTTTCTTGTAGAAAACATGGATTATGGAGTGTTTCCTTCCATAAGGAGTATTTGATGGTGTTAACGTACCTTAAGGGTTCTTGTTGGATTAATGAGAGGGGGGGGGGTGAATCAATAATAGATAAATTATCCTTTTTAAACACAAAATGCAAGTGTTATATCAATATAGCATTATCATCCAATAGTTTCAGAGTAAATAAACAATGAACAAATGAGTAATGATACACATACATAGTACACCAATGTTTTTACGTGGAAACCCAAAGCGGGAGAAAACCATATAATGCTTTTTCTTATATGTCTTTAAGAATTACATTCATTGGAAGCACCAACTTCCTTTATTTTCCATCTGCAACTGGAAGGAGGCTCCAACCCCCTAATTTCTCAGGATACAACCTGAGGGAAGCTCCAACTCCCCAATTCTATGGTTACAACTAGAAGGAGGCTACGACCCCCTACGTTCTCCAGCTACAACTGGAAGGTGGTTACAACCACCTGTACTTTCCCCGTACAACTTCCCTGACATATAAGTAGAATGATGGAACCATTGCCACACTATCATTGTGAGATATACTGTTGTAAGCCTGTACCAATCAACTTGCACCAAACAACCTGTACCAATAACTTGAACCATGCATCAACCATGAATCAACCATGTATCAACCTGTACTTCAACCTGTAATCAACCTGTACCATAAACAAGTGCATCAACCATGCACCAACCTGTACCAAACAACCTGCAATCAACCTGTACCATAAACAAGTGCATCAATCATGCACCAACCTGTACCACAGCCTTGTTGAATTATAGCTTATTTTAGAGAGAGAACTTGTAGAGCGTGCCCCACACATAATATTTGTTGTATGGATATGAAAATTGTATAAATAATACTAAATACTGTACTCTAACTAATACATTTGGTCTCATTGAATTTGGATCTTTTATGAATAAGTTATGATGTTTTTACTTGAAACACCTGTTTTAGACTAGTTTCAGGACTAGCCACAAACCATATCTTCCACGGCATGTAACTCCAAAAATACAATGACCCACAAGCTAAAATTTGTATCACAGATACTTGGATATGTTTCCTCTATGGCCTCCCAATTTCACAATCCAAATCATTGTATAAAAAACGTTATTGTGAAAATGGTGATATGACATGTAAATAACATACCTTAGAAAGCATCATCAAAATAATTTTTCCTCCCTTGAATTTCGTCCTTCTTTACTTCACCTTCCCTCTAAAATTTAGCTTAGATATCCTTTGGTTACCTCAGTCACCTATAGATATTCAATATGCTCAAGTGTGATTAAAATGAGAGAACCTTTCCTCTTATTTATACTTTCATGTAGCTTCCTGAAGGGGTTACCTTTTAACCATGTTAACCCACTTTCCTTATTTTAGGGTTAACCCACTTCTAACTACTTGTTCACTTAGTAATTTATCCATTAACTTTATTATGTAAATAATTTATTTTGTATCCACTTTGACTTATAGTACACTCATCACTTCACTTTACCTCAAGGGGTTACCTTCTAACCATCTTAAACCACTTTCCTTATTTTAGGGCTAACACACTTCTAACCACTTTTCCACTTAGTAATTTATCCATTAACTTTATTATTTAAATAATTTATTTTTTATTTACTGTGACTTATAGTACACTCATCACTTCACTTTATTATTTACCTTCTAAAATCTCTTAAACCACTTTGACTACTTTGACCTTTTAGGGCCTCTAGATGACTCATGAAGGTTCTCCAACTTCACATGACCATAACTCTCTAACTATGAGGAGTTATGTGACGTTCTACATACCACCAGAAATGGCATGAGATGTAATATCCATCTAGAATATTCTTACCTGCAAATATATCAAAACTCATACCATTATCCATCAAACAAACTTGGGTCCATTACCCAAACCTTTCTCCAACTTCACATGGCCATAACTCTCTAACCATGAGGAGTTATGTGACGTTCCACATACCACTAGAAATGGCATGAAATGTACTATCCATTTGGAATAGTCTTACCTAAAAATATATCAAAACTCATACAATTATCCATCAAACAAACTTGGGTCCATTACCCAAACCATTGTGCTACCAGACTTTGCTACCAGACTTTCTTCAAGGGTTGACATCAAAGACAAACAACACAAATAATCAACAATATCCCCCTTTGGCATTGATGGAAATACTATGATGAAACACTGAAGTCATATCACTCATGCTCCCCATGTGACCATCGTTCCCCCTGGAACCATGCCTCTGTTCTCTTTCTCCAAGCATTTACCTTTGCATATGATAAATCTCTCCCCCTTTGTCATCAATGGAAAACGTATCTTTCCATCCGGGGATGCTCTCCCTAACTAAATTGTCCTTGGGGATACTCCCCTTGAATGAACTCTTCCTGAAACTGATATTCTAACCTGATATGTCCTCTTTATGGTGCTTCCTCGTGTAAATCTAAGACATATAAGATAAGCATTCAAAAGCATTCATTTTGGAGTAGAAATTACTCTGAGTCTCTGGCGTAGATACTCAAAGGCTTCCCTTGGAAGAGGTTTTGTAAATATGTCTACCAGTTGTTCTTTTGTGCCCACATATTCAACTCTGATGTTCTTCTCTGCAACATGTTCCCATAGAAAGTGATACTTTATTGGAATGTGCTTCATCTTGGAGTGCATCACCGAGTTCTTTGAGATACGGATGGTTCTTTTATTATCAAAATATATTGGAATGGGATCATCATACTCAACCTGTATATATTTTAAAGTTTTTTTCATCCATATAACTTTAGTACAACATCCTTTTGTTGCAATATACTCTGCTTCAGATGTAGATAAAGATATTGATGATTGTTTCTTTATTAGCCAAGATACTAAACACTCACCCAAGTAGAATGCTGCTACACTGGTGCTTCGTCGGTCATCAATGCAACCTGTCCAATCTGCATCTATGTAGGCAATAAGTGATAGATCCTTTACTTTTGGATACCATAATCTAAACTCTTATGTTCCTTTGAGATATATGAAAATCCTCTTCACTGCTAATACATGTGATTCCTTTGGTGCTACTTGAAATCATGCCACCTGTCCAACTGCCTACATTACATCTGGTCTGGATGTTGGCACATATAGTAAGCTACCAATCATCGACTTGTATTGCCTCTAGTCTGTAGACTTTGAATCATCATCTTTTCTCAACTTGCAACTGGTTTTCATAGGAGTGGTAACTGGTTTGCAATCTTCCATTCCAAACCTATTTAGAATTTCTATGATATACTTAGTTTGAGAAGTAAAAATTCCTTGGTTTCTTTGACATATATGAAGACCCAAAAAGAAGGATAATTTTCCAAGTGATGAAATTTCAAATTCATTCTACATATCCTTTGCAAATTTCTATCTTAACCTGTCATTAGTACTTCTAAAAACAATATCATCAACATAAATTTCAATTAATAAAATACTACCTTGAGTTACCTTGATGTAGAGGTTGTTGTCTGCGCTTCCTTTCCATAGTTCGTAGAGAGTTTTTTCATTGTTATTTATGAGCATTACTCTGTTTTGAATGTGAGCTTTTGTATGCATTGTATGTGTCCAAAACAATATCTGCCAATTTGGAATCCATTAGCATTGTACGAGCCATTTCTTGTGTAATTAACATCCATAATGTTCCTTTGTATTTGAACCACTCTCTGAACCAATATATGAATCCATGATTTGATCCACTGTCATATATCTGTCCAAACCGACTAAGTGTTCTTACAAATCCATCTATGCCCATATTGTCCAAGACTCTACTGCACAACTGTCCATAATGCTGACCCATTTATCACTATACTATCATGAAGTCTTGATTAATCTATCAAATTGTACTTCTGCTAACTGACTAATCTCAATCTTCCTTCTCAAACTCTGCAAGCTGCTCGGAGGATGGTTTTTTGGTCTATCACAACTATCGCATAGACTTCCCCTGTCTATTATTCATATAATCTAGGAGTCTCTAAGACGGATGGATCAGAACAATTCTTGCTATGATGTGTATTCATCATCATCTTCATTGGTAGATTCATCATCTCTTTGATCTCTGACTTCTTTCCTTCTGTTTGTGGATTCATCTCTCACTACAGTTCCTGAAAGTATAATATCTTGAACCTATTCCTTATTTACCTATCCTTCGTTTCTTTCAGTTATTTTCCAAACCTTTCTGTATCCCTCATCTTTCCTTTTCTCTGTAGAATTTTCGTCATCTCGTTTTATTTCTAGTCTTGTGATCTCTGGGACCTAGTCTTTGTTCACCTGTTCTTTGTGTTTTGAACAACCATTGTCAACATACCAACCGCTCTTCTTCTTCTTAGCTTGTAGAGTGAGTTTGCATTCTTCATTGCTATACTGATTCTTCTTTCTTATCCATGTTATCTTCTGAGGCTCTTGTCTGTGACTGTTGTGGTTCTCTAGGAGGGACTGTCATTCTACAATCTTTGGCCATGTATCGAAAGTTATTGCACTTGTATCATTCCACTTCAGTGCTCAATGATTCAAACCTGTTGTAGCTTCTTCTCTGTGTTTCACTAAACCTTATTTGATAACCATTTTTTGTATGTATTTCAAATTTGTTTATGTTCTTTCTATTAGTTCCACAACTTGCAACTTTATGTCCAAAATTATTGCATGCATAACATAAACCAAAAAATATAGTTTGGTACCTGGGAGTTGAAGATCTTCTGAAAGGAGTTACTCTTATGAATACTTCTTCTTCCCGAGGCCTATTTTTTGTGTCGGTCATCAATTCTGAAATCTGAATCTTCTCGGTGCAGGAGTGCCCCTATAATCTTCCTTGTAGGTATTCCTACCCCCTTTTATTGTTTTTGCACAACTTTTTTGATATGTTTCTTGTTCTGTTTCTTTGGATCTTGATCCCTTTTCTGTCTGATTGTATCCAAGTCCAGACTTGTCATGATTATGCCTTTGACTATTGATAATGTCATCCAAAAAGTTTGAGTTGTTTTGCATATTTTTCTTTTGAAGATCCTTTCTCAATGTGACAATCTCTGCTTCCAAATTTCCAATGATATTGTCTCTTTATTCTAACTGTTCTTTGAGTGCTTCTTCAATTATTTTATATTCTTCTATTTGAACCTTCAATTCCGTGAAGATCTGCTCTAGTTCTTGAGTGCCTTCCTTCTTGTCTAGTTCTGCTTGTAGCTTCTTGTTTTTCCTCTTTTATCTTCTTATAACTTCTATGGAAGTCAACAATTCTTCTCGGTAGTCAACTTCTGCCTCTTCATATTCTTCTTCGGTGTCTTATTTATCAAATTATTCTACTACCATGAATAGAACTATTTATGTCTCACTATCACTGACTTCATCTTCATCTGATGAGGAGATGTCTTCTTTGGTGCATAAGATTTTCTTGAAAACTTTCTTTGTGGTTCCTTTGCCTTTATATTTTTGTTTTCTATTTGAGTAATATTCATCATTCCCCATATTTTTCTTATGAGGATTTTTTTTAGCAAAATGACCAATACCACCACAATTAAAAAAAATCAATGGAAGCTTAACTTTATATCTGTCATTGGTTCCCTTGTTCAATATCTCAACAAAATTTTCCATTTCTTCATCATCTTCCGAGATGTCACTGCTGCTACTATGTTCTTTTTCTTTTTTATTTCCCTTTTTCTTTGACCTTTTGGATGCTTTGAAATCTACTTCTTTTATATCTGGATTTTCCTGTTCAGTTCTCATTTCATATGCTGTGAAGATTCCATGTAGTTCATCCATGCTTATTGAGTCTAGATCTTCTCTTTTTTCTAGTGCTGATATCTTAGGATCAAATCTCATAAGAAGAGATCTTAGTACCTTTTGAACAATTACAGATTCTTTAATTTCTTCTCCCAATCCTATGATTTCATTTACTATTTCATTGAATCGTAAGAAGTAAGCTGCAATATTCTCATCTTACTTCATCTTTAGTTGTTCGAACTGACCTCTGTAAGTTTTAATCTTTGCTTCTTTGACTTTTGAATATCCTTCATAAATATTTTGAAGTTTGTCCCAAATATATTTAGCGGATTTCCAATGCATAACTTTGGTGTATACCGATTCACCAAGAATAGTCAGAAGTGAATTTGTGGCTTTGGAATTATTTTGACCAAGTTTTATTGCTCTTTCACTTGTTGGTGGAACTGTTGGTTCTTTGTATCCATCTACTACAAATTGCCAAATTTCAAATCCATGTGCCTATATATATGTCTTGATCCTTCTACTCCAGGATGCATACTTTTGTCCATCAAAATGTGGTATTCCATGTTTATACATGTTGTTTCTCTCCATGATCTACCTGTCAATGGTTAAACAAATTCTTGAAGGCACTTGCTCTAATACCAATTGTTGGATTACTAAGAGGGGGGGGTGAATCAGTAATAGAGAAAATATCCTTTTTAACCACAAAATGAAAGTGTTATATCAATGTAGCATTATCATCTAATAGTTGCAGAGTAAATAAACAATAAACAAATGAACAATCATACACATACACAGTACACCAATGTTTTTACGTGGAAACCCAAAGCGGGAGAAAACCACATAATGTTTTTTCTTATATATTTAAGAATTACATTCATTGGAAGCACCAACTTCCTTTGTTTTCCATCTAGAATTGGAAGGAGGCTCCAAACCCCTAATTTCTTAGGATACAACATGAGGAAATCTACAACTCCCCAATTCTCTGACTACAACCAGAAGGAGGCTACGACCCCCTATGTTCTCCGGCTACAACCAGAAGGTGGCTACAACCACATGTCCTTTCCTCATCCAACCACCCTGACATATAAGTAGAATGATGGAACCACTGTCACACTATCACTGTGAGATATACTATTGTAAACCTGTACCAATCAACATGCACCAAACAACTTGTACCAATAACCTGAACCATGCATCAACCTATAACTCAACCTGTAATCAAATTGTACCATAAATTGGTGCATCAACCATGCACCAACCTGTACCAAACAACCTATAATCAACCTGTACCATAAACACGTGCATCAACCATGCACTAACCTGTACCACACCCTTGTTGAATTCTGGCTTATTCTAGAGAACAAACTTGTAGAGCGTACCCCACACATAATATTTGTTGTATGGATATAAAAATTTTACACATAATACTACTTACTGTACTCTAACCAATACATTTGGTCTTGCTAAATTTGGATCTATTATGTAGAATTTATGATGTTTTTACCTGAAACACCTGTTTTAGACTAGTTTCAGGACCAACCACAAACCCTATTTTCCATGGCATGTAACTCCAAAAATACAATGACCCAAAAGATGAAATTTGTATCACAACTACTTGTATATGTTTCCTCAATGGCATCCCAATTTCATGGTCTAAATCATTTTATAAAAAACGTTATTGCGAAAATTGTGAGATGACCTGTAAATAACATACCTTATAAAGCATCATCAAAATAATTTTTCCTCCCTTGAATTTCGACCTTCTTTACTTCAACTTCCCTCTAAAATTCGGCTTAGATATCCTTTGGTTACCTCAGTCACCTGTAGATATTCAATATTCTCAAGTGTGATTAAAATGAGAGAGCCTTGCCTCTTATTTATACTTTCATGTAGCTTCCTCAAGGGGTTACCTTTTAACCATCTTAACCCACTTTCCTTATTTTAGGGTTAACCCACTTCTAACCACTTGTTGACTTAGTAATTTCTCCATTAACTTTATTATTTAAATAATTTATTTTGTATCCACTTTGAATTATAGTACACTCATCACTTCACTTTACCTCAAGGGGTTACCTTTTAACCATCTTAAACCACTTTCCTTATTTTAGGGATAACCCACATCTAACCACTTGTCCACTTAGTAATTTCTCCATTAAATTTATTATTTAAATAATTTATTTTGTGTTCACTTTGAATTATAGTACACTCATCACTTCACTTTATTATTTACCTTCTAAAATATCTTAAACCACTTTGACTACTTTGACCTTTTGGGGCTTCTAGATGACTCATGAGGGTTCTCCAACTTCACATGGCCATAAATATCTA